>CAVNYN010206491.1:0-27015 GCA_963692815.1 Nyctanthes arbor-tristis | reverse complement strand
ATTTGGTGATGCTAGTTTTGAATGATAGGTTTTCCTTTGTTTAATTTGTTATTTATGAATTGAAATAGATATATGATTTCAATATCATTGCTCCTATGCTATTTCTATTTTTAGCAGTTAATTTACTATGTGCCTGTGCATGCTATTTCATCTGTTGAGTTTTTTTTTTTTTTTTTTGTAGTTGCAAGATCATACCTTGACTAATACAAGCTGAATAACAGTAGCAGATCACCCTATTTGCATCATCTTCGCTAGGGTCGTGTATTCCTTGAGCTTTAACTGCCATTTCCTCTGTCATCGATTAATATCGAAATCAAGAGTTGTGGTACTTATAGACACCGCAATTTCCCTGCCTTTTTTTACTCGGTATCAATAGCTACCGCACTCTTGCATTAAATTGTATGTGATCCCCAGTTTTCCTTATATGTTATTTTTTTCCCTATTTAGACACTTGCAAATTAGGGATTCACTTTTACTTATATGTTATTTATTTTTTTAGACAACTATTTCCATTGTTTCCTATTTTAGACGCCTATAAATTGGGGGATTCCTTTTGTCCACCTTCAAATCTCCTCTCCTTATCCACTCTAGATCTTTCCCGTTCTTTCAAATTACATTTTGCATATTCAAATCCGCGTACAGATTAACGCTTCCTTGATTATGGTGTTGATACCATGTCTTAGTGTGATTTTCTTTTCTCTACCCGATTGCAAACATGATTGTAATAATTTTTGCCCCCATTGTATCACAAATTTCTTGAATATCATTGTACCACAATTTTAGTTTCTCATTTACTTATATTTGTTTTTTTAATTATATTTGATTTTTAGATATATTTCATTACAATAGCCATAAATAGATAAATCACTGGTGCTCATCTTATTTTTGAAATCTATATATTCTTAAATCAAGAGTAGCTGTACCTGTAGGAACCGCCATTTTCCGGCCTTTTCCTTGCGGTACTTATAGGTACAACTATTCTTGTGGTGTAACATAATTTATCTAATATCTTCTCTTCATAATAAAACTGATATATTCTTTTTTTCCTTTTCCACGTTTGTTTTAGATCTCTCTACATATGGAGACTTCCCAAATTTGTTCCCAATTAAAGAAATTGATTGGGAGATCAAGGGAAATTATTCTCAATGGCAATCTCCCCATGTTTTATCAATTTATCATCATATTAATAATTCATATTATAGTATAGATATCTCTGGTTTTGTTCTCCATGACTTGTCCAGTGTTATTTGCCGTTTGTCGTAGCGTTTTTATATTTAGATTGATATTTGCATCTTGAATATAATCTGGATCCAAGTAACATGTATCTCTTGGTAGCCAAAGAATATTTTATCTAAATTGTTTAATGGAAAATTTTTATTATATATTGCTTTTTTTTGGGGGGGGTGTTTTACGTTTATACATTCATCAAATATTAGTATTTTATTTTATATTATTCATCTCTGTGGACGAGTTTTTTATATTAGCATTTAGTTGATTGATCTTCTATTTTATTACTATAATTTAGTACAAAGTTATGATTATTTCTCCTGTCTCTTTTATGGTTCTATTATAACTATTATTATTTTTAACTAATATTTGTAATTGATTCTTAAACTAATTTATCTCATACATTGAAACTCTTTGTAATTGTCTATAGTTGTATCTAAGATGATCATTAAGTTGATTTAATTATATGTAAATCTAACTTGTAGTTGTCAGTTCTACATAATTGTAATGAGGAAACTTACCAAGTCGATTACAATCTCAAATAGTCATCAAATGTCACCGTAATAGCTCCTTCTTAAAAATTAGTTAAATACAAGTTTGCCTTATGCCTTGAGTAATGGTAATTGTGGCGCTCAACTATACATGATCAACAAATCTATTACCAACCTCATATGAGTTTTCTTTTTGAGGTAGGCGGGCTTCTATAAGTGAAAGGCCAAATAAGGAAAGAAATCTATGAAAATTTTTGGCTTGAATTTAGTGTTAAATCTCTTGTGATTGTAAGGCTTGCTTTATGAAACTTCCTGGTCGAGCAACAACAAAGCTTATAGGGGTTGTGGTTAAACAATTGGTCATTCCTTGAACATTATTATTGGAAAATTTGTAGTGCATGCTTCTATAACTTTTATTGTGCTAATTCCAAATCAGAACTTTTTTTGGTTAATTACATTCATGTCATAGGTGCATAGAGTGAAACGTTTTATAATTTATACACTGTTGGTTACTCTATTAGGATGCCATTTTATTTTTTAATGCAAATTTTTTCATTGAGGTGAGTAAAGTATGAAATTTCATAATAGTATATTGAATGAATTAACCATATGATAGAGTCCCGAATATGGTCATTAAATAATATTATCATAGTTATGTACATATTACCCTTGACATTGCTATATGTCACGGCTGATTATTTACTAAAAGTTAAATTTTTAGATACCATAGTTAGGTTCATCTACAACTGAAAATCATAAATCTGCTTCAAAATTTACTGTTGGATATTGTTCTTGAAGTCATATTTCGTTTGATAGTTTTTGAAACTTTCCGTGCATTGCACAGGTATTATACTAGTTATCTTTTAATTTAAAGATAAATATTTATTTTTTAAATGTAACTTAATATTCATCATTCAAAAGAGAAACTCATCCAACTTCGGTAGATGGACTTTTTTTTCTAATTTCTTATGTTTTAACTTTTTCTTCTCTTGAGTTTTCCAATATGCAATAGAAAATGATCCTTAGCATTTTTTACATAGAAGTTTCATTGATAATGGTGCAGTCAAGAATGGATGTAGCCATAGGTTAGCATAGGTCGGCCCAATTTTTTTTTTAAATTTATATAGAAAAAAATTTTAAAATTTTATATTTAGTCCTATTAAATTTGGAATTTTTTGTGTTTTAGAGCGTGTAAATTAAATTTTTAGATCCGCTACTGGGTACAATGTTTTAAAATGATGAACAAAGAGTGCAAAAAGACTTATTGCGGAGGAGGTGGGGTGGGGTTCAAGATACACATGTTCATAAAATAAATAAGATATCAATCTTTAACGACAAATATGATGTCTTCTCAATTAGTGCACACTCTATCAAAGTCAGAGAATAAACAGAACTACTACAAGTTGCAACTTATTGATAATTTATAATTTCATACTTCAAACAAGGGCTTCTTACATGAAATTTTTTTCCGAGTTCCATCTTGTGTCCTAATTAACACTACTAATGGCCAATTGCATTCACATTTAGTTACTTTGATTAAGTCGGAAGAACAACGAGTTCTGGGCGTAGAAACTTCTGCTACTCTATGTTAAAAATATAACATGATCAAGTTTTTTTAAGGAGGCCATAGCACCATTATTGACCTTCCAAATTCTGCCTTTGTATATTGGTTGTTGAGTTTGCTGTGTTCTATTAAATGATGATGATGATGATGATGATTGATATTTTCCACTAATGCATATGTACAAAAGAATTATCGGATGAATTTCATTTGTCTTTTTAATATTTTTGAGCTACACCAGTAAAAAAGTTTATTGGTGTTGTTAAATCAATTGATTGTACATTTAAGTTTTTATATTTTCAATGGATCTACAAATGTTCTTTCCGTGCATCACAGGGGTGTTAAACTAGTATTAGTAGTTTAAGGATAGTATAGAGTTCTTTGTACTTACTTTTCATGTAACATGTAACATTTTTTTTAATTGATTTTTTTTTAAGTTGATTACTTGTCATTGTTGATGTCTCTAGAGTTACCAGTCGGGGATGTTTAAAGATATTTATTTGTGATCGCACAGGTCATCCAAGCAAATCCACTATAAATATTGTGTACAAAGAATTTTTTCGTAATTTGTACTAGTTAATCTACTTTTTTAGATTGTGATTCTAATGTCTGGGTATATTTTGTATTTGTATTGACATATTCATTACTATTTTAATTGGTTCTTGATTAGTTGATAATATTTCATTGTTATTAAGTCAACATAGTACAGTATTATAGGTGTTGAGTAATATAAAATTCATAATTTTACAGTGTCACGTAATACCATTGTATATCGAGTACATCAGACTAACAATTAGTTCAGAAATACAGAACTTAGATATTGATAAGGTCAATACCAGTCCATTCAATGCTAGGCATAATGAGTATTAGGTCCTCAAAAAATCTCTTTTCGTCCTATGAACTTTAAGGTGTGAATTTTCATATTTTCTTTTTTAAGGTAAACGATAAAGAATTCATTTAACTTAGATTGATCTAGGCCAAAGGCGGACCTATGTCAAGACAATCCTACCTTTGAAACACTTTGGTAGTGCTCTACATCAGAATCTCTATTAATGAATCAGAGCACATGGAGCCATCTCATTAATCTTATTTTTTAAAATATGGCAGGCTGGCTGATATTTCTATCAGTTAATGAAAGAGCCTAAGGAAAAAAATGCATGTTAGGTCTTTGAAACTGATATAATCCAATATGTGAAGCCCAAATTAAAGACCATTCAAGTTAAGGGTTGGCTTAAAAAACAACAATGGAGGCCTAAAAACATCCATGGAAAGAAGAAGGAGGAGGTTAATGGCATGGCCTTTGCAAAGAAATCATTCAGAGGTGTAAAACGGGATCATCAACACTTCAGGGAAAATCGATATCATGGGAACATTTTTCATGGGGCTATAATATATCACCCGAAAGCTTTTCGAGTTAGGAGTGCATCGCATTTTATGGATCTCAATTCTGAGCTTTCTACCAAAAGTTATGGGCATCAGAATAGAGGCTGCAAGAACTATGCGACCATGCGGCCGCACGGAACAATCATGCGGGGGCGCGGAACGGTAGATCCATAGCAGAACGTTGAAGGCGGGCACCCTATGCCTAACGTGACATCCCAACTTTTCGTTAAACATTTGTTCCATGTAATAGAGTGAAACATGGGGACCTAATTAAATATGAATGTAAGATTAAGGGTTAAAGTTTAAAGAAAAAAGGTGAAATGCAAAGAATCAAGCCGGCCCAGAAAGTTCTAGCGGTACTTGGATCCTTGGATATTATATATATTTATTATTATATATATTTGTTACACAAAAGATAGTCAAAAAACAAAACAAACAAGCAAAGAAGAATTGCACAAGCACTTTGCCAAATTCTTGCAACCGAGGAAAAAAATGAAAAGTTGGAAGAATAAAAGGAAAGAAAGAAGGAGAATACAAGATATCGAACACAAGCAAGTTCTATTTGTCTTTAAACTTTGGATTATATAAGTTACTATGTAATTTTCATTTAGCGTTTAGATCGAATTTTTATAAATATACATACTAGATTGGAATTTCGGTTACTATAAGTTTTAATGGCATGAAATCGTTCTTGGGTTATGAAATTTGATGTTCTTGATGTTATTATGAGAATTATATTGGCTAATGTAAATATGAAATTTTATTTAGAAGAATAAATTGAAACTTTTATATATAAGTGATGTTATAATTTCATGGACTGATATCATTGGAATTGAGAAGATCGGTGAAGGTGAAAATAAATGCAAATAATAAATGACTTAATATTTATTAGTAAATGTGGAAATTATTAAAGGCTAAGAAAAAATTGGTGTTTAAAAATGAAGAGTTATTGATGCTAATTAATAGATATTAAGATTTTAGTGTGTGTTATTATTATAATTTTATGATGGAATAAAATCTAGGTTGATTAGATAGGAGGGATGACTATATGTCTAATGTAAAATGAAGAAACCTTGGGAAATTTAATGTAGATCGAGAATTGGCAATTCAAGGGAAATGTCATGCTGATAAACTTTAGCTTAAATTGAGAATTTTTAACTAGTCAAAATAAGTCACAAAGAAATAAATGGGAACGAGAAAAGAGAAGTAAAGAAATAGGATTGAGGAAAGAAAAGTAAAAGAATTAAGTTATGCGTGATTGTGAAATAGAAGAAGTTTGGTAGAAGTGCATTATATGTGAATATTAAAGATTAGTTTAACTATCCAAAGCTAGGAATGAACCAATATGGTTAGTGACTTTAAGGAGGAGGATTTGGAAAGATATGGATTTAATTCCCAATTTTAGGTGAAAGGGAGAATTTATTGAGCTATTATAAAGTATTGGTTATATATCAAGAGAATATCTTACACATTATTTAGAATGATGATACAAAGGACAATGACTATTATTGAAATTGGATGTATGAAGTGTTGTTGATATTTTAAAGATGTGATCATATGGTAATTTAAAGAATAATTGATACCAAGAGGCTTTATTTAGTTAAAGAAATTATGAAATTGACATGAATTTAAAGAAAAGAAATGAGATATGACCTAAAAAGTAAATATGTGTTAATATAGGGGATTTAATGAATTATATTGTGATGTAGAACAAGTGAACGGAAAAATGGGGAAATGAATGAATGGAATGATTTGAAAGTTATGAAAATATAATTATTTGGACCGGAAGATTTTATGAGGAAAATAATTGAAATTTAAGAGTCTTCATATTATTGTACATAACCGGTGAGTGGAGCTCTTCTCTCATTTCTTTCTAATGAAAATTTTTATGCTTTGATTCCACGTGAATTTGCAATGTCTATGATGATAATGTATTTCAATGAGATTTCCCAAAGGATGACATTTTCTTAAGAAAAGTTTGTTATGCATCTTATATGATATGATGATTCATGCTCTTCAGAGAAAAGTTTCTATTTGAAATATGATCTTATGGTGCATGAAAAACCCCAAATTTGTGTGCGATGCCATGATAAGCCGCCTACGGCGAAGGGGCCTATGGCTCAAGCTAACCAAATGAAAGCCGCCCAGGCGAAGGGGCCTATGTGCTAGCTATGGCCCAAGCTATTTAATTGGGCCGCTTATGGCGAAGGGGTCAAAAGGTACCTATGGCCTAAGCTGACCGTCGACGCGTATATGACTTGATATCATGATCATGTAATATTGGATACTCTTTGGGGAAAATTCTATGAGGATCTTGAAAAGAAAGGATTTTTATAATGCTTACGAGTATGTGAACATTTCTCTAAATGTTTCGATGTGATATAAATTTAAGTTGGTGAATTTTATGATGATTGCTTGAATGAAATGATCTTCATGATGTTTCCAATAGGTAATGATTTTATAAATGTTCATGTTATGCTGGGATTGAGTTCAAATTACGAATGTTAAATATTCGAGATTTTACAAAGTTGTATTATGATTTTTCAAAGCACGGTATTTGAAAACTCCACTCACTGGGCTTGCAGCTCATATATTTTCTTAAATGATTTTCTTAGCAGGTAGCAATTGGAGTTTGGGCAACACATCAGGATCGAGCATGCTATTTCTAGAATTGAGCCACCACATAGAAATTGTTATAGGGTTTGAGGTTGTTATGGTTTATATGCTTTGATATGGTTAACTTACTATTATAGGATGTTTTGGGTGAATTACACATTGGCTGATATATCTGTTCAGATATGAATTGTTGCTTAAAATGAATGAGTTGTGGGCTTGATGTTGGGTATTGTGCGGGTTGGTTTGTCAACAAATTAGAGGAGACGCTGTCCAAATTTTTGTAAAATAAGTAGTATATTAATGAGCCTTGACGGTAAATTCTAGCTTCTGGTTGGGATTTATCGTCGGCGTACATCACACTTCTAGTAAGTTAGAGGTACTGGAAGTGGGGCGTGTCAACTAATGCACCCGTCCTGAACCCCTACACGCGGATTTCGCCTTGGTTTCATGTTTTTCTATAATTCTTATTTCTTTTTCGGTATTTTCTTGTTTCCTAAGCCAATCTAGGGTTCCTACATACTATATAAGCACTTTATTTCATTGTAAACAAAGATTATTCAAGTTTTGAGATAATTATAGGGTTTATTGCACTTTGTGCATCCTCTTTAAGAAAAGGTGATTTCTCTTTCAATAAAATGGTGTTCTTTCTGTGGTGATTCGAGATTACACGCGTCTAGCGAGATTATCTTGGGCTTATAATCTTGTTCGAGTTCTTGTTTGCGTTCGTTGTTTCCAATCACGGGTGCAAATTTTTACAAAGTCCTACACAAACCGGGTTTTTGGCTTTCTTGGAAAACGCTAAATAATCGATTGAGGGTTCATATACGGGCTCACATCATTTGGTATCAGAGCGTGGGCCCCAACTATCTGGTAAAGTCATCCTTTCTTGATTTTGTTATTGGAATTAAGAGGGAACCATACATATATTTTTGCTTGATTAGGATTTGGATTTGATTGAACTATATTAATTGTTGTGGATTTGGAAATTAGTTTATTGTCAAATATGTTAATTGGTGAGCTTTGTGATTGTGGGATCGTGTGATTGTTGCTTGGTGATTTTGTGGTGCTGGAAGATTTATTGTTGGAAAAATTATGTCAAAAAATAATTCAACAGTGGGACAAAATGATAATAACCAAAATCAAAAGATGATGGACATAATGCAAGAACTTAGGAGGGAGATGCAGAATATGAATGTAAGTATAGAAAGGTCCTTGGCAAAGTTGTATGCTAGAGTAGATAAGGTTGAGGAAAAAAGGTAACCCAACAATATCAAGACGCCTTTGATTGGAGTTGGGAGAAATGTATAGCAAATGCTAAGAATGATATTAAAAGGAGAGAGAGAATCAAAATGAGGGGAAAAGAAAAATTGAAAAGAGAGCAAGAAAGAATAAGGAAAGAAAAACAAGAGCGAGAAAGAATAGAGAGAGAAAAACAAAAATGGAAACAAATGGTGAGGGAAAGAGAAGAGTAAGAGAGGAAACTTCAGGAAAAAGAGAATTTGATGTCGGAGAGATGAGATAATAATCCACGTGCTGAAAGTAGGGAAAAAAGTTGAAATTGGACATGGGGAACAGATGCTGGTTGTTGAGTCCTTGGTTGCTAATAAGATTATGAAAACACAGGTGGAGAATGAGGAAGAGAAGCCATAGCGCAACAATGTCTTCCATACTAGATGTGTGGTTAAAGATAAACATTGTAGTATGGTCATTGATGGAGGAAGCTGTGCTAACGTGGCTAGTGCACAATTGGTTGGGGAGTTAGGGTTGCCAACCTTTAAACACCATGAGCCTTATATATTGCAATGGTTGAATGAGTGTGGTGTAATTTGGGTGATGAACCAAGTGAAACTGAAGTTTTCTCTGGAGAGTTATCATGATGACGTGCTTTGTGATGTAGTGCCTACACATACAACCCACATTCTTTTAGGAAGACCATGGCAATATGACAGAAAGGTGAAGTTTGATGGTTTCAGGTATACTTATCGCTTTGAGATAGATAGATAGTCAATTAAATCCGAAGGAGGTGTATAAAGATCAATTGTTGGTGAAAGAGGAGTTAGAGAAAAGGAAGGAGAAAGCTTGTGATGGCAGAAAGAAGAAAAATAAGAAGTTGGGGATTGAAACAAAGAAGAGTTTTTCTAATACACCCCATCCCAAATTTTCATCTTTGCAAGTAATCCATGGCGGGCAAGCTGAATTTCCCTTAGATTTGAGGACGAATCCTTCAAAAGAAGGAGGGAATGATATGATCGAATATGTAAAGCCCAAATTAAAGACCATTCAAGTTAAGAGTAGGGTTAAAAAACAACAATAGAGGCCTAAAAACATCCATGGAAAGAAGGAGGAGGAGGTTAATGGCATGGCCTTTGCAAAGAAATCATTCATAGTTGCAAAATGGCGTCTCAACACTTTAGGGAAAATTGATGTCATGGGAACATTTTGCATGAGGCTATAATATATGATCGGAAAGTTTTTTGAGTCAGGAGTGCAACGCATTTTACGGATCTCAATTCCGAGCTTTCTACCAAACGCTATGGGCATCGGAGTAGAAGCTGCCAGAACTATGCAACCATACAGCTGCACGGAACTGGAGATCCACGGCAGAACATTGAAGGCGAGCGGCCTAGTGCCTAATGCATCCGCCCTGAACCCCTACGCGCAGATTTTGCCTTGGTTCCATGTTTTTTTTATAATTCTTATTTCTTTTTCGATATTTTCTTGTTTTCTAAGCCAATCTAGGCTTCCTACATACTATATAAGCACTTTATTTCATTGTAAATAGAGATTATTCAAGTTTTGAGATAATTATAAGGTTTATTGCACTTTGTGCATCCTCTTTAAGAGAAGGTGATTTTTCTTTCAATAAAATCGTATTCTTTTCGTGGTGATTCAAGATTACATGTCTCTAGCGAGATTATCTTGGGCTTATAATGTTATTCGAGTTCTTGTTTGCGTTCATTGTTTCCAATCACGGGTGAAACTTTTTGCAAAGTCCTACAGAAACTAGGTTTTTGGCTTTCTTGGTAAACACTAAGTAATCGATCGAGGGTTAGTATACAGGCTCGCATCAGAAACAGTTCAGATCATTTTGATAATAATAGGTTTGATATGTTTTACCGAGAAGGTCTACGGTTTGAATCTGTATAGCCCTAGAGCCTTATAAAATAAAAATGTATAAAATAAAAAAAATGTATAAAATGGAAAATGAAAATTCCAAATAAAAAAATAGTAGAATTCGCATTTCTTCATTATTGTTTGTTGCTTCTAACTGACCGGTTGGGTTGATTCATTGAAATCAAATTATTCATTTTTGTTTATTAGAATAAAATCACTTGAATTATTGCTCATATTGAAATGAATTAAGATTGATAAGGAGTTGGTTAATGATGCTCGAACATGTACTTGTTTTGAGTGCCTATTTATTTGTGATCAGTATCTATGGATTGCCCACAAGTCAAAATTGGGTTAGAGCCCTTACGTGTCTTGAACTTATATTAAACTCAATTAATATCAATTTTGTAACATTTTCTGTTTTTTTTTTTAGATTTGTCAATTAAGAGGAGATATTTTCTCCATTTTTGTTAGAGCTATTTACAACTGCTGAAGCAGCTATTGGACAGGCTATTGTTTCATCAATTTATCGTAATAAAAAATCAACTCATATTAACCAATCAAATTTGTTGAATAAATAGTATTAATTATATAAATAGAAATGCGAATATTCCAATTAATTTGAATTAGCAGGTTTGCTACGCGTACGATATGATCCAAGTTGCAAAAACATAAGAAATCAAAGTATTTTAGCCCTCTCTCATAAACCAATCAGCATGTAAATTGATTCTGATCACTCATTGATTTGTCTAGTACCTAAATATATGATTCATTTAAAAGTTTACTAAATGAAAATTTATGACAAAAAGATGTATAGATCCAATGTCAGATTCAATAAAAATTTATGATGCATGTATAGGATGTTTTCGGACATAAGCATTCTATTCTAGTTACCAAAACTTTTTATTCTAAATAATCGTTATATATAATACTTAGTCATAATTTGATTGGACAATTTTCTGTGCAACGCACAGGTGAAAAACTAGCTATAATTATAGTAAAAAAGTTTATTCCAGTTTTCCGCCCAACCAACTAAACATTTCCCCACATTAAAAAGAATAATTAAGAAACCAATATACTTATCAAGTTGACATTGGTACTTATAGAGCAGCTAAATTTTTTAAAATAAATCATGTTGGTTTGCTCAAAATCCATTTGGACAATACCTATAATATCCACTATGAATTAGAAACACACAAAATACGTCACTTGCCTTATTTCCAATCAGAAATTCCATTAATATATCAAATTAAAATATCGTACATATATAACTGCAATTGAATCATAGATGCAATTCAATCTTTATCATTTGGTATTTATTTTTCTCACCCAAGCATAATAATAAGCAAAATTTTTACTTATTCAAATTTATTTATGACATTCTTTATCATTCCAAATTTATTTTTCTCACCCTAGCTTAATACTAAAAAAATTAGTAATCTTTATCTTTCTACATTTATTTCCCCAATGAAAATAATTATTAAAAAATTTATTCCAAAAACCTTGGAATAATCCTTCCGCTCTTTGAAGGTTTTTGGAATAAACCTTTCACTATTAAGAAAATTTTCAAAAACTTATAAGAGGTTTTGTAACAAAACTTCCACCATATGTGGTTTGTATCCAATATTTCATGCATGTCACGTTTATTTTAAATACGTATGGTGTGCATTAATACATGCCACATGAGCTGGAAGGTTTTGTTAGAAAACCTCCCGGAGGTCTTCGAAAGAGACTCTTCCAGTTTATACCTTTCTATATCTTTTTCATATTTATTTTTCGTGCCCAAGTATAATAATAAAAAAAATTATTCAAGTTTATGGCAATCTTTATATTATCGCATTTATTTTTCCGTCAAAGCATGTAACAATAGTAATAGTTATACTAGAAAAAAATTTATTTGAGCTTTTGGGAAAAAAATTTATACAAGTTTATGACAATCTGTATCTTGCCGTATTTAATTTTTGCGTCAAATCATAATAACTGAAAAAAATTATTCCATTTTTCCGCATAGCCTATATATATAAGGAAATTAGTCTGCGGTACTTTTGTATTACAGTTTTCCCGCCATAAATCTATTAATAAGGTGTTTTTGACATTTTGTTTCCTATTATAATAACTCTTATGGTAATATGAATTTTTCAAATAAGATTCATTATTCAATTTAATAACTAATAGACACTTATCATCATTTAATTATTTAAATTATGGATAAATTTGATTATGCAATGATGAAAGAGTGTCATACAGTTAAAATATTCATAGTTTATAATTTTTTAGCGAAACATTTGCAGTTTATAATTCATAAAATAATGAAAATTAATATGAATAAGAAACTCAATTGATAATCGGTATTCGTTGAATAATAATAAAACAAATAGAAATTAATATGAACGAGGAACTTACTTGATAACCCATGTTCATAAGCTTCTTTTTGGAGCTTTTATTTTTAGATATTTATCATCATTTAATTGTTTAAATTATGGATAAATTTGATTATGCAATAATGGATAAGTGTCCATATGATTAAAATATTTGTAGTTTATAATTTTTTTAGTGAAAAATTTGTAGTTTATAATTCATAAAACAATGAAAATTAATATGAATAAGAAACTTAATTGATAACCGGTATTCGTCGAATAATACTAAAACAAATATAAACTAATATGAATGAGGAATTTATTTGATAACCCATGTTCATTGAATAATAAGTTACTTTTTTGGAACTTTTATTTTATTTTTATGAATTGTCTTAATTAAATTGAATATTTAATTAACTAAATATATATATATATATCTTTAGTTTAGGTAAATTGAAAATTATAATTATAATTCTCTCTTAATTTTTTTGGCTATAAATATTAATAATTACGACTACTTTTCCTTAAAAAATATATATAGAACTATTTTTATGTATGATTAATTTATATCTTCTTCATACTATCTGACTTTATTAGTTTCAAATAAAAAAATTCAGAATATGTGACACTGCCCAACTAGCAACTATTTCGTATAATGTCATTTATCTAAGTTAGTGTCAAAAAATAAAATGATATTTATTTACGTTGACAATAGTAATATGGTTAAATTGTACTGTAAATTGTAATTACCTTAATATGACAAGAATAAAACTACATTATTATTTAGTTGATGTTACAAATTAATTATTCCTTTTTGGGTAACGTAACCGTACAAAATTTCAGCATAAAAAAAGAAAAGAAAAAAAACTTATAAAATTTCATATTAGTTATTTTTTTAAAAAATTTAATATTTATTTTTCCCATGCAACATATAAGTGAAATCTAGTATTATTAATAATATATAAGAAAAAATGTATCCCATTTTGTAGAGATCTTTCGGCTTTCCATGCCAATGTTAATATCTAACTTTTCATATTTATTTTTTTCCCTTTTAAATATATAATAATAAGGGAATTTTTCAAACACCTCCTGGAGGATTTGTAACAAAACGTCTCCCTTCGTACGGCGCATATTTGATGCACACTATATATATTTTAAATTCGTGTGTTACGTGCATCCATACATGCCACGTAAGATGAGAGGTTTTGTTATAAAACTTTCGAGAGGTTTTGAAAAAGAACTCATATTAAAAAAAATCATTTCATTTTATGAAATTTTGTATATTTCCATATTTATTTGAGCCAGCCAAGCATAATGATAATTAAAAAAATCTATTCCAATGTATGGCAATATTCGTGTTTACATATTTATTTTTCCCTTTTTAACATAATAATTAAAAAATTTATTTCACTTTTTGGCAATCGGTGTCTTTCTATATTTATTTTTCCCACCCAAATATACTAAACATAAGAAGATATAATAATAACGTGTCAGAAGAACAATTTCAATCTTTTGGCTCAAATTCTATAATTATTAAAATATTTCAATTTCTAGCAATGTTTATATTTACGTATTTATTTTTTGACTTTAAAAATTATTTCAATCTTCTGGCTCAAATTCTATAATTATTAAAATATTTGAATTTCTTACAATGTTTTTATTTAAATATTTATTTTTTGAAAATAATAATAAAGTCATTCCTATAAATACAAAATAAAAATTAAAGCAAAATAAAATATAATTACAATTTCCTGCCCAAACCCTAGAACGCTCCAACACACACACACACACACACACACACACATATATATTAAAGAAATTAAGAGCTTGTTTGATTTTCTTTATCAATTCTATTTATACTTTCATCTACTACTGATTTAATTACTAATTTGACAACTGCTCATTTATAAATATAAATTAGATTTTTTTCACCCGTGTGTTGCACGGATAGAGTTATAGTGTATATTTATATCAAAATTGACATGTAAGTGTGGACATCATGTCATAAATAAAGTACACTAAGTGTGGACATTATGTCATAAATAAAGTACAATATACAAGGTGCATTTGTATAAAATTACGAACTGATATGCAAATTACAATTCAACATAGGGTCTTTGTAGTAAAATGTCTGAGTTTATAATTCTGGTCTCCTCTAAACACATTGCGCGAGTTCACATGTGCAACCTATATAAAATTGTAATAATTAGCAGTCAAATAATTAGGGATGATAATTTCACCCATCGACCCATAAACCCATGGCAATTTATTTTTATTTTTGTATCATATTATTTTTTTGAAATGATTTTTGTATCAAATTAAAAGAATCATGTTATTATATTAGTTAATGTTGGAAACTTTAAAATTCCAAATAGAGGTTTTGTTTCATTCTATATTCATCAATTAATAATGCATTACACATAATATTAATTGGAAGAAGAAAAAATTCAGGAGTCCTTTTGTGGATCATGGTGATGTCCCACTCTGACCCGACCCGACCTGTCTTGACCAGCCCTATGAATTTGTAGGTTTGGGGTGGGTCAGGTGTGACTTCATGACTCGCAGAGCAGGTCCAAGGTGTCACGCCCCCAATTTCTTTGCAATTTCATCTCCAAATATCGGTAGTGGAAGCGTTCAACAATTTAAAATCGAAAGCGAGACTTTACAAATACAATTCAAAATATCAAGATACTTTCGCTGTGCACTCTAATAATTAAATATATCGCGGCCACCCCCAACGAAACTTCGGCCACACACCGGAATTTCTATCACATACATTTATCTTCTCTACAAAACTTTTAATCCAATACCTACAGGATTGAAGAAGATTAGGGGTGAGTACAACAGGACCCAATGAATAACAACATATATTGGCCTACGCAAAACAATACATATGCACAAAGGAGGCCATTCACAAAGATACAAAGATACAAAGTTCGAGCACATCACTAGTTTAGATCGGAAGAGCGTCGTAAGCCATACGATTCAATAACAATTCAAAATAGCCAAGAACACATTGTAAGGCCATACAAAACAATTCAAATAGCATAGTAAAATGGGTATATAGCGTCACTAGCAGTGGCCAAGAGCAAAGAAACAATTGTTTGTCTAAAGTAATAGTACACTGTGAATCATCAAATGTCAAATATAATTAAGAGAGAGATCCAAGATACAAAGAGAAGAAGAGAGCCAAGAGATAGAAAAGGATCGAACCAATACATGTGCTACTTACCTCAAAGATTACCCGAGCATTTGTCAAATATTTCTCACGTAGTAAAATGCCCTTAGAGCTTTGAAATTCCTCAATTAAAACTATTTTTCAAACTATAATCTTTCTATATATGAAAGGAGCTTCTTTCAAATGAGAAATAGGTATTTTATTGGGTTTTGATGGGTGTTTTCCTTGCCCTAATATTGTAGGACGAATTTTGGGTGTTTTTTGGAAAGAAAGGAGATTGGTTGAGTATTGGGGGAAGATTGAAGACTCAATAGCTCTACTTATAATAGTTAGATTTAGTTGTTTTTAATTGAAATTTGAGTTCCATCAATCATGTTACGACACGTGGCGCAACGAGAGCAGTACAAAAGTTAGGGTATTTCGTTTATTGCTCGAGAAATCCTTCTACTTTGTATCATTTTTAATTTAGTCACCACACTTCTATTTTTGTCAATGAAGCGCCGCATTCTTTCTTTCGTACTATTTGAGTACAAATCTTGAAATCTTTCAATGTAGCGGAAGCGATTATTCCATCATCATCAAACATAGCGACCACATAGCTTAAATTTAATGGGATGTTACACAAGGTATGGCTAACCTGCCCCAAACTCCGCTCCATTGCCATCCCTATAAATAATCATATCACAATCAACTATTGTAACTATGAGTTTAGCCTCTCACTTATGCGTTGTACGGGAAGACTAATTTTCAAAAAGCTTCAATAATAATGAATAATAAAATATTTGAATAACAAAAACAATAAATATACAGTTTTGATTTAGTATTTGACGTGTTAAGTTAATATTTTATTAATAATATATTAATAGTTACCTGCTTATGTACTCGATTAATGCTTTATTATATTTTACTTTTAAATTATCTAACTTATTTAATATTATTAGTTAACAGTCTAATAATATGTATCGAACATGTACATACTTGTATTTACTCAATACTCGTTCAGATAAAAAATTTCATACTATTGACAAAGCACCCTCCCGATGTACCCTTTTCATAAGAAAAGATTAAATTTTAAAGCTAAAAAATGAGGCCTATAATTTTTTTAATTTAGTTTTAATATAGGTGTTCCCTTTTTTGCAGTATCTAGTTTAGTGAGTTACCTTGCATGGACAAAACTTATATATTGACAAAACTACACTAATTCCAAATTGTTCTATATTCAAAAAAATTTCACTAAGGAACCAGATCTTGGAGATCAATAGTGGTTGAGTTTTAATTTCTTTAACAAAAAAATATTTTTTTATTTACATATCTAGAGTTTTATGCATTGTAATCAGCAACGTAAAATTTTTGTAGACAATAATTTAAAAAAGTTTATCTAGTTGGAACAAAAGTAAAGCATAATACTTAAAACGTAATTGCCATATGTCGTGTAACAAACTCGTCACGATGTATAGATATATAAAATTACTACATCTGTACAATATATGAAAGTGTTACGTAAACTGCCACGATTCTGAGGAAATTTAATTTAACTTTATGATTTCCATGCAATCTACGACACTAAATTGTAATAAATAATAATATAAATAGCAATAATAGAAAAGTGACATCTTTTGGGTTTTGGTTTTCATAAATTCAAGGACGCTTAGAAAGGGAAATTTGAAAATTATATGAACATAAAATTTTTTGATTTTAGAAGGGGAGGAATTATGGAATGAATTTTGAAAATTATAGGAAGATTGAAGATTAAAGGGATAAGAGAAAAATATATGAAGGCAAAGTAATTATCAGGAAATGTGTGTCTTTAAGGGCAAAGAAGAAGTAGTTTTCAAATATTTATTTAATTGACAAAGCATTAGTTTCATTAACCCATTATGAGAATTATTATGTTTTCATAAATTAAATAAATAAAATAATTTGGTTTCAGTATATTCAAGGAGTCTAAGAAAGAGAAAAATATATGAAAGCACGGTAATTCAAGGGAAAGATGATCTTTAAGGCCAATTTATGTTAATTGACGGAGCATTAATTTCATTCACTCATTATAGAAATTACTATGCTTTCATAAATCCAATAAATCAAATAAAACCTTTCAAAAAAAAATAAATAAATAAAAACCAATTGGAGCACCATCTGTAGAGGTAGTAATTTGGCCCAAATCATTGTGCAATATCATGATAACCTGGCCCAAATTATTGTGCGACATCATGATGAGGTTAAAAAAATGGGCAGGAAAAATTGCAATTGAGAATTTAAATCCAATTAAAAACTCTTGTATTATATATTATTATACTAGATTTTTTTTACTCGTGCGTTGGACGGGTAGAATTATAGTATACATTCTTATCAAAATTGACGCGTGAGTGTAGACATCATTTTATAACTAAAGTACAATATACCAGTTGCATTGTATAAAATTACGAATTGATATGCGAATTACAACTTACCATGGAATATTCGTAGTAAAATGCCTGAATTCATAATTCTGGTCTCCTCCAAACTTGTCGTGCAAATTCACACATCTAACCTATATAAAGTTATAATAATTAGCAGTCAAATAATTAGAGATGACAATTTGACCCATCAATCTATAAACTCGTGGAGACATGCCTCTAATATGATTGACCCGTTACGCCTAATCGGGGCAAAAGAATGGGTATGAGTCAACATTATCTAACCCGTTGTCAGTCTAGAGCGGTGCGAGTCAAGTTGGACCCACACTATAGACCCGTGACCGACAAGCATTTTTTTATTTTTCATAAATTTATTTAGAAAAATGTGTAGAAATTATTACATATGGCAATTTGACAAATCGACCATTAAATCCGTGGTAATTTATTTTTATTTTTTTATTATATTAATTTTTTGAAAGGATTTTTCTATCGAATTGAAAGAATCATGTTATTATATTAGTTAATATTGGGAACTTTAAAATTCTAATTAAATGTTTGGTTTTATTCAACGTTCATCAATTAATAATGCGTTATATATAACATTAATTGAAAAGGGAAAAAAATCCATGAGTCTTTTTGTGGGTCATGGTGGCATCCCAACCCGTCCCATGACCTTACTAGTCTTGACGCGCCATATGAATTTGTAGGCTTGGGGCAGGTCTAGGTGACTTCAAGACTCATGAGGCGGGTCTAGAGTATGACTACCCCACCTTATTTTCATCCCTATAAATAATCATATTACAATCAACTATTGCAACTATAAGTTTACTCTCTCACTCGTGCGTTGTACGAGAAGACTAATTTTCAAAAAAGTTCAATAATAATGAATAATAAAATATTATACAAATGCATATTGTCAGATTTGCATAGCAAAAATAATAAATATATAGTTTTAATTTAGTATTTGACTCACTAAATTAATGTTTTATTAATATTATATTACTAGTTACCTGCTTATGTACTCAATTAATGTTTTACTATATTTTATTTTTTAATTATCTAAATTATTTAATATTATTAGTTAACAGCCTAATGATATGTATCAGGTCTGTACAAATTTAGGTAAAAATTTTCATACTCATGAGAAAATACTCTCTCGACGTATCCTTTCTATGAGTAAAATTCAAAATTGATTGTCATAATTAAAATGTTAAATAGAGAAATATTTGTAAAAAAATGCAAGTTAGATTTTTTAATATAAAGAAGACCATATATGTGGGACATCTTAAAAAGGAAAATAAGATCAGATAATCGCTATGGAGGGGTTATTATTTTTTTGTGTAGTTTATTTTCTTCTTGTGGACTTCTTGTCTTTTTTTCACAAAATTTTCCCTAAAATTTATTGTTATCTTCGTTAAATAAAAATATCGATCAATTAGTATTCAACACGTACGCTGCACGGGGAGATAAATTCTCTGTGTTTCATATAAAAAAAATTCATTACATAAATTGCAAAAAAAATAAATAGTCATAATAATAATTAAATCAAATGAAATAACAACATGAATTCAGTGGATATTTTAAAGGCTTCACATCTATAGAAAAACTAAAAAGTAAATTATTTACATCCTCTACAACCTAATCGTTGCAACAAAAATGATATAGAAACAAAGATTAAAACAATAGTCACAAAGATTTTTAAGTTAGATTATAGATGCCAAGAAATAAATTTTAGCCATATATTATTATAATAGAATTACATTATGTGTCTTTAGTTATTGGCGTGATGCTGCAAATAAATGGATATTTATTGCACAAAAAAAGAATAAATAAATCATTTGATTTGCTCTAAGTTATTCTAAATTAAGTTTTCATTTGTAATATAAGTTATTTTTAAATAGGTTTCTAAGTTATTCTAAAATAAATCTTAGTTTCAATATTATCAAGAACTCTATAAAGGAAATCTTGAAAATCAAACAGACATAAATAATAAATAAGTAAAGATAATAACAGACAATTAGTTTATAATGCGCTCATTTTCAAATAATTCAGTAAGGGGAAGAATAATTCTAAAAGATACTAATTCATAAGAAATTGAATAGTTATTCGCCGTCAAATTTACATCGGTAGCGAATAATAAAAAATTGTAAAAACTCATAATTATATATAAATACTAAAAAATAGAAATGAGGAAACTAAAATAAAAAAGAATATAAAAAACTAATAAACTAATATAAATTATTAAAAACTTGTGATGAATATCCAAATAAAAAAAGTTTAAATTTTAAAATTTGAAAAATAAAACCAAATCCAAATTATTGTGTAACATCTGATGATGTCAGCAAAAAAGCAAGAAAATTGCTATTGAGAATCCAAATCCAATTGAAAACTGTTGTATTATATGACATGATATGACATGATATGATATGATATGATGATTTTAAAATTCTATTAAATATACACTACTTATTTCACCTTATTATAATTTCTCATTATAAGTCAATGTCAATAATGAGAATCAAATCGCCACTAAGTCTCGGTACCTTTCATACCAAGATTTTCCCATCAATTTTCTATGGTGAAATTTGTGGTCAACTATTTTCCTTTTTTTTTAAGATTTAGATTTAGATTCATTCTAGGGAATCTTCCATTTTTGAAAGCCATACTTATAGTCAATCAATTACAAGCTTTTCAAAATTCTTCCAATCTTTTCTCATTATTTTTTAGATTTAAAGACCAAAGAGTAAGATTAATGTTGGGGGAAAAAGTCAAGGAGAAAAAAGCCAAGGGGAAAAAATTAGAGGAAAAAACCTATTTTCAAAGAATGTGTAGGGAGAAAAATTGGGGGGAACATATTAAAAGATTTTTTTACTTTTTAAAATTTTTTTCAAATTATTTTGTCATTATTTTTTTTATCATACAATTTTTATTCAATTTTTTACAAAATATTATTTTTTTAAAATTTATTATATATTTTTTTAAGGATTTGAGTTGGGGGAGGGAGGTAGGGCCTTTCCCTTTAGCCCCTCTTTCACCTCTCCCTCCTTTCAAATGGCTCCCTCCAAATGGCTCCCTCCAATTCCCTTTAGACCGATGCCAACCCAACTATACCAATTCCTCCCCTCCCCCACTAAAAAAATAACAGGGCCCACAGCAAAAAATTGAAATCAGAGTTTAACACCACCTACCTCTCTCCCCTTTCAGACGTGAATACCCCTCCTCCGACCCAAAATCTCTCCCTCCCTCACTCTTCATTCTGCCTAAACCCAGACACCCCCAGCTATTGAGGGAATTAGTCTAAATGGCCAGGTGACCCAAAATTTAAAAAAAAAAAAAAGAGAGAGAGAGAGAGAGAGAGAGGAAACAAAGGCAAAGGGACAAAAACAAAGAAGAAGGCAGCGTGTGTGAAGGTTCCCTGTTTCTATCCAACAAGTGTTTGTTTCAAGTTTCAAAAATTGCTGCAACAGCTACTTCTCCAAGTTCGAAGTATCAACCATAATCCTCCCGCACCCCTCAAGTTCCTTGAAGTTCGATTCTTGTGAAGATTCAAGTGGCATTGGGGAAAATATTGTGAAGGTATTAGAATTCATATTCCCTCTACAATGAAATGTATAATTTTTTTGTTCTCTTGATTTTTGTGGTATGGAACTCCTAATTGCTTGAATTATAAGTTGAAAAAATTCATTCATTCAAAAGGGAAAAATGTTGGGGTAATCCCTAGAAATTGGAGTTCACTACAAGCTAGCTACACCTCAATCTTCATGAGATCCATCAAATATGGTGGTTGAATATCCTAATTCAACATCATTATTATGGGAGCCATTTAATATTTTAGATTGGTGTCAAGATGTGCATGATAATTACTATTGTTGTAATGATTTCTTTATTTTATAATTTTTGTTGGATTTTAGTGCCTTTTTAGCTATTGTTATAAATTTTAAATGTGGCATGATGAGTAGTATAATTTTTTTAAACGTGAAGGACAAAGTTATAGCAAGTTAGCGAATATTGGGAAAGTAACAATCCAAGTATCATCCAAATTTTTCTACAATGTAATATAATATGGCTAATGGTGAAATACATTTTGCATGCTTGAGAATTGATTCTTTTTATTGCTTTCTTGCACATTTTACCCATTTAGATTTCATTTATTGCATAGGAAATATTTAGTTTTCATAATTTCTATTAATGATATATAAAATAAAGTTTAGAATAACATTCCATATCATATGCAGCACACATAATATAAAGGAAAACAAAAAATTGTTCCATATTGCATGCAACGCACGTCTAGTAATTGTATATGCAAGGATATGAGATTTTTATGAAACATGAATTCTAGCTTCTCTTGTATGTCCATATTTTACATTAGGGTCGATTGGCATTAAGTTAAAGTATATGACATGGTTACGAGTGACAAAGTTGATGAAGCCTAAAATCTTTAATAAATGTTTAATGACAGCCAAGGATGATAAGAATTTCGCAATTCACATTCTTTAGTATTTTCTATTTAACAGTAAGATGGACAAGAAGGCAATACACACACACACACACATAGTATCTAAGGAAGAAGGGATGAAAGATTGGCTAATTATTGTTGACTAACCATTAAACATTACATATTAAAGAATGGATTGAAGACTGGGGAATGATTTTTGACTACCGGAGAATCCCTTTGTTTCTACTATGTTTTTAGTAACAAGCATTGCAATAATGGCAATGTCAAACACCCTACATTTAACTCTAAAAAAAAGATCTTGGCATAAATTAGTCTGGTAGCTTTCCCTTTATATGGGCATTAACTCATCTTATTAAAGGAGAAAGACCAAGTAGCTTAAGCTGGTCCCTAAGCTACTGGTGCTTCTATTTTATAGTACATGACCTATCATCATACTTTCTTAGGTGTTGCCCACATCCTTTCTGTGATTTTGAATGTAGTAAAAACGTCATCAACAAACATTACTGCAATTTATCTGGGAATGTGTGGAACTCTCTACGCATAGAATTCATAACACTAATGGACTATTAATTAATCTAAAAGATGCATTCATAAATCTATAATGTCTTTTTCAAGTTTGAAACGCTGTTATAGCGCTATCCTCTTTGTTGGCAAGGATACTTGGCTTTTTGTTAATGTGTTGTAACAACTTTTCTTGTTCGTGTGGGTGCTTAAAAATTAATTTTGTATAACAAAATGTCCTGTAATTTGAACAGCTGATGTCAAAGGTTTTGAATTTATAATGTATTTGTATTGAAATAGTAACATAAAAGGAAAGCAATAATGAATATCAACATTGAAAAGGTTTGATTCTCTCTCAGTTGAACACTCAATTTCCTAGGATATTCTAAAATGCTAGTAATCCTTAACAAACTAACAATGGAGCAATCATTTCTTAGATCTTATCACTTTGATGTGACATATTTTAGGGATGTACAGGCAATTAGGAAAATATGAGTGATAAAATAGGCTAAAATATCATATCAGCAAACTCAATTTTTATGTGGACTCTGCTAGGCCGCCTAAAAAAGAGTATGTTTTTTGATGTTTAGTTTAGTTAATAATGAAACGGAGTGTGATCTTTTGGCTGCTCAAAATTTTCATTATTTCTCCAGTCTAAGATTCTAGGGGTTCATTTCTGTAGGTGAATGTTGTTTGGCATCCCCATTTTCAACCTAATGATGTTTTGGTCCAAATATACTAGGAAACTCAAAATCTGAAAACAGGGGATGCATTATCCAGTTAATAGTTTCAACATAAAATGACATTATTAAAGAAAAAATTGTGAAAACTACAATTTTTGTGATTGTGGTGGTGAGATTGAGATAGTTATGTATTATACCCTATTTTGCTTGTTTAATTTTTTTTATGTTGGAGTTTATAACATGTATAAGTTGCCTGTAGGATGAGGTTTGTTATGGACAGACCTATAGATTCAAAAGCAAAATATCGGTGATTTATGGGCTTTCGACATTGGACTAGGTGTATATTGTACGAGGAACATAAACAATTGTTGCTGGCATTGTGCTTCGGACACAATCATGACATAGAGGACAAAGTTGGCTACCCAATTATTTTTACTAGACTTAGACCCTTAGATTTGGTGACAATTTCTCATGTTTGGATTTATGTACTTCATATTTCGATTGTACAAAGAGAAGTCACTTGTAGTGTAAATATTGCTTCTATGAGTGCTGATAAATGTAAATGATGTACGGTGATTAGCATACATGAAAGTGTTTAGTGTTTTTTTGAGAAATAGTAAAGTGTTTAGTTGAACTAAGTATTTATGACAGAAACTAGTTTCTTACCCCACCTATGTTTTGCTTTGACTTCACTAGGTACAAGTAGTTATGGAAACAGACATCTCTGTTTGTGTCCGATTAAATAGAACGTTCTGTTTACCTTGGAAAAAAAGGCTTCTGTTTGGAAAATGAAATACTTCCGTTTATGGAAGAAGATACCTCTGTTTACGGAAAAAGATGGCCCTGTTTACGAAAAATATATCTCTGTTTATAGAATCATATACCTCTGTTTACCGAAAAGAGGCCTCTATTTGCGTGAGCTTAATACAAAAAGATATCTCTATTGAAAAAAGCATGGGTGTTATTGAAATATCAACCTCTGTTTAAGAAAATAGATGCCTTTGTCTATGTAAACAAAGGTTTCTGTCGATGGATCATATGCCTCTGTTTACGGAAAAAATAGGTCTCTGTTTATGAAAAAGATACCTTTGTTTACCGAAAAGAGCGCTCTGTTTGCGTGAGCTTATATAAAAAGATATCTCTATTGTAAAAAGGCATGGGTGTTTATACCTCTGTTTAAGAAAAGAGATGCCTTTGTCTATGTAAACAGAGTTTTCTGTTGATAGATCATATACCTCTATTTAGGAAAAGAGATGCCTCTGTCTAAATAAAAAAGATACCTCTGTTTACGGAAAATGAGGCCTCTGCTTATGAAAAAGATACCTCTATTTAATGAAAAAAGGCCTCTGTTTGCTTGAACTTGTACAAAAAAATATATCTGTTACAAAAAGGCATAGGTGTTTATTGAAACATAAACCTCTGTTTAACAAAAGAGATGCCTCTGTTTATGTAAACAGAGGTCTCTGTTCATGGATTATATACCTATGTTTAGAAAAAGCGATGCCTCTGTCTAAATAAAAAAGATGCCTCTGTTTATGAAAAAGAGGTCTTTGTTTGTTTGAACTTGTACAAAAAGATACCTCTGTTGCAAAAATGTATAAGTGTCTATAGAGACATAAACTTCTGTTTAGGAAAAGAGATGCCTCTGTCTACATAACAGAGGTCTCTATTCATTTATCTGTTTAAGAAAAGAGATGCCTCTATCTGCACAAAGAGAGGCCTCTATTCCTGGATCATATACCTCTGTCTAAATAAAAAAGATACCTCTGTTTTTGACAAAGATGCCTCTGTTTATGGAAAAATAGGTCTCTGTTTACAGAAAAAATATCTCTATTTACCGAAAAGAGGCCTATGTTTGCGTGAACTTGTACAAAAAGATACCTCTATTGCAATCAGAGATGGGACGTTTGGTGATTCCGAATAAGATCAGTGTATAATTTTGAAGATAACAATACCAGCTCCTTCGCGCTATACCTAGTAAACATCTTTGATACGCATCTTTGGAGATAGATTGGTTTCTGCTGGCATTGGGGTATGTTATTATGCTCTGTAGTGACGATGACCATGATCTGCATAAGGTTCTATTATGGTCGTCGTTCAACAATGTAATTTCAGTACCATTAGAGTAACATACAATCGATTGCATACAGTTGCCGTTTCGGATCAGGCTTGGTAATTGTATGGCTTCGATTAACATTGTAATCGTATGGGATCATGTTAACGTAGAAGGGGCCTCTGTTAACAAAAAGGGGTCTATGTTGACAAAGAAGGGGATTCATGTAGAAGACGCTTGGTGATTCCGAATAAGATCGATGCATAATGTCGAATTTAACAAGCCTACCTCCTTTGTGCTATGCTTAATAAGCGTCTTTGATATGCGTCTTCGAAGATGGATTGGTTTCTGTTGTCATTGAGGTATCTTATTACGCTTTGTATTGACGATGGCCATTGATCTGGACAACGTCCTACTATGCTCTTCATTCAACCTACGCTCTTCGTTCAACCTTCAATGTAAATAGAAGCCTCTTTTTTTTTTTTGTTAATAGAGGCCCCTTGTATGTTAACTGAGGCCTTTTTTTGTTGATACAGGCCCCTTCTAGTTAACAGAGGCCCCTTTTTTGTTAAAATAATCCCTTTCCTTGTTAACAAAGGCCCTTTTTTGTTAACAGAGGCCCCTTTTTTTTGTACAAGGCCCTCCATTTTGCATAAACAGAGGTCTGTTTATGTAAAAGAAGGTCCCTGCTTACGTAAACAGAGAGTTAACAAAAACATAGACCTCCGTTACCAAGGTGAACAGAACCGACAAACAGAGGTGCGTATTTTCATTACTACCATCACAATCTAGTTCTTTTCACAGATACACACCTCAACTAAACACCTTCTTGTCCGATCTAAACACCATGCATCGTTTACAATTATCAACGCTCATGAAAGCAATATTTGCATTACAATTGAGTTCTCTTTGTACATTTGAAATATGAAGTACATAAATCCATACATGTCTTCTCCCCGGTCCCTATCAATTGCCTGTTCGGTTATCACAAAGATCGGA
>CAVNYN010206490.1:0-25026 GCA_963692815.1 Nyctanthes arbor-tristis | reverse complement strand
GGTTGACAATATTAAGGGTCTACTGGCTTAGACATAATATAAGTTCAGGTAAAATATAAGTTTACCTCCATTGCTGGACAAACTGAGAGAAAATCATTAATTGCAAGCTTCC
Source organism: Nyctanthes arbor-tristis (assembly GCA_963692815.1). Lineage (NCBI taxonomy): Eukaryota > Viridiplantae > Streptophyta > Magnoliopsida > Lamiales > Oleaceae > Nyctanthes > Nyctanthes arbor-tristis. The sequence goes on along the minus strand of CAVNYN010206490.1, from coordinate 24,914 downwards.
TGTGCAAGAGACAGTGAAGCCGAGGTACCTGCAATAGAAATCTTTTTAGCTTGCCTCCTTTAGGAACTTCACCTTTCTTCACAAAAATAATCATCAGTAACACCATTACTTTAAGATAAAAAAATGTGCAAGGGACCATCTCCTAATGCACATTGATGAATTTAAAATACTCTAGAACTAGAAGCATGTCTGCTCTGGGCTCCAGAATGTTATTATCCTCAGGGCAAATTTGGATATTAGGTGCAGCGATCTTAAGATCTTAATTCCACAGAAATTATTTTGATTTCATTGACTAATATAATCCTAACAGAAATTTAGAATATCTGAAAATTTTAGTTAGGCAATGAAAATAACATCTAGAATCTGAATAAATATAAACCTTGCTGGGAGGCAGATGAACTAATGCATCTTCACCAAAGTCATTTTCAAAACCATCATTATCATATCTATCTGCATTAAGGTCTGGATCTAAAGTGAAGATACCAACAAATTCAAAAACATCATTCAGCTTCAAGTCAGACTCTGGAGAATCATATATCTGCACAATTCCAATTTCAATATTAAAATGTAGTTCATTGTCAGATAATACTTAGGGAACACATCTTTCTGCGCATCCTTTAATTAGAAACTGAAGTCCACCTTGACTAGACAGGAAAAAGACTTTCTTTCGGCTTCAAACACCGAATTTGTATTTGAAGAGGTTTCCTCAGTCTTCACTGAACTCGGTGGCAGAAAATTCATTTCACCTTCCCGCTAAGGAGAAAAAAGAAAAGTCAAAATTTGTAAGGCACATCATCAAGTTGAAAAATGGAACTTCCAGCAATTTACTATGACCCAAAGCTGTAGAGGAATTTATTCATTACATAAATATAACAATGGCTAAGGCACGTAAACAAAGCTCATTACTTACCATTTTTTTTGAACCAGGAGAGGCCTGATGATCATGACACGGATCCTGTTGTTATGCATGACTTGTCAGACATAAAAAATGCCAATGCCAATAACTATAACAATCAAAATTCAGTAGTCAATTTAGTTGAGCTTACAAAATACAGTGATTAGCATTATGGACATTCACAAGACTTGGTCTTCCATAAGGCAAAGGTTATTGATCCAACCCTTGGTATGAATTCAGAAATGGACAAAACATATAGACTATGGGTCTTTGTTATTCATCCAGTTAGATTCATTAACCTTAAGAGCTGAATGTTAAAAAGCTGGAAGTACATTGAGACAACTGTGGAAAGAGGGAAGACATACTTCCATAACGACATCGGACATGGTTGCATCATCCTCCCGCAGCCGTTTCTCCCTTTGTGAAGATAAATTATTTGTATAAATGTTTTTTGCACCTTCAGGAGAAAACTCGGTCCACGAATTCTGTCCTGGAACCTATAACAAGTCAATCACGTGTAAGGATATATTATCCATCCAGCATAAAAAAAATCAACCTTGGAGATGAACAATATTGGTGAAATCAAGTGAATATGCAAACACCAATTGAAGAACTTACAGGAACGCAATAGAGCAACCGCCGCTCCCAAATCTGCATATCAGATGAAGGAGCCATGGGATATGGGGAGGTGTCTGTGAATTTATTGGTTCTCCATGTATTCCCGTCCTGTACCAAAGAAAGCAAAAGACAATGCTAAGTATCAATGGTCTCTAGTTCTTGTTGCAGAAACCGTCGAGAAATTATGCAAGGGATTAGGAGGTCCGATACCTTATAAGCACCAACATAAAATTCATTGCCCAGCATGTCCTGTATCATGCCCCGGAAACGAACTAAGGTATTAGGCTGAACCCATTTTATAGTTGACATATTAAGCATCGGCACCTAATGATGTACAATGATACAGAAGACATCAGCTAACCCATTCAATAAAATTTCAACATAACCTGTAAAGGAAAGCAGAAAATAGTACAAAACAAATTTAGCAAAATCAGTCCTATATCAGACAAAATCACTAAGTGGGTAGGAGTATGTACCAAGAATTCCATCAATTACGAATCCCTAGAATTTCCAATACAGTACCACTACAGTGCAAATTCGATCGAACCATTAAATTGACGCGAATAATAAACAAAACCTGAGAGAGGCCACCATTGTCGAACAGAAAGTCACGGAAGACATCGGCGGCCCCCCAATCCTTGCCTTCGAGAGCGGCCGGGTTGGATCTGGATGCCACTGCCTTCTCAAACGTGAATCGGACAGCTCCGAGTGGATTTGACAGACAATCATACGGCAAGCCCACCATTGTCGATTTTCTTTCAGAAATTCCTGATTCACTCGCTCACTAGCTAGGGTTGGGTAAAAACGAACAGAAATGTTTATGGAAGCTTTCCCGCTCGAACTTCATATGTAGTGTATCCGTCTCCCGCCAAATCCATAGGGCTAGTAGTTTCCCGCCACTTCTTCTAGGGTATCCACATTAAGCACTACTAGGAAGAATGTAACGCAACGATAGTGATATATATGATTATTTGTAAGTATGTCATTCGCTCTAAGCCGACGTGTCACAATGACATTGACAATTTAATAGTTATAGTACGTTAGAATATAGATCGTGACAACAAGATTGAAATGAAGGAAAATGAGAAGGAAGAAGATTGTAATAAAAGGGGAGAACAAGGAAAAAAAATAATTGTAAAGATAGACAAGTAATAACTATATTATTATTTTTTTAAGGTCAGTAAGAGAGAAAACCTCCCTTACGGAATAATAACATTGATACATGACAATGTGTAGGCAATCTCTATCAATGAGTGGGGAATCTCCTGTCTACTAAAACACGAAGAATAAGATATACATACGTCGTGAACGAAATCGTTGTGTTACCGATCACAAGCAATGAGGGAGAAATAATATCGGACAGACCCTTGAGTTTTGAGGGGTTCTAAGTAGGTTTCTAAGCTGAAGACTTGAAGATTAAAAGCTTTGTTAGAAACCTGAACTAAAGAGTCATATATGAATTAAGCTGATAATCTTTTATTTCAGGCCCCCTTTTGGCAAGTTATATTTCAGGGCTTTAGACAACCATCTTGAATGTGTATACTACTCAAAGGCACCTATGAAGAAGACACGTGTATCGAATATATGATTGACATTGGAAGGAAAAATTATCTATAATTTTGCAAAATCTGATTTCTTGTAACATCAGTACGCTATACATGAGATACAACCGCAGAAGTTGAGGTCCAACTCTTACACAACATAAACCATGCCAACCTCAAGAAGAGAAGCTGGAGGCACCTTCAGAGCCACATCTGCTCCCCTGCAATTCTTTCTGAGCAAATTATATCCGAAGTTAATCGCAAACCTTTTCAACAGGGATGATCCTTGTTTTGCTTTAACATGTGAATGCCCAAGAATGAATGCAGTTCCGGCTTGTTGAGCTGCATATAAATCTTTTATCTCCTCCTGCAGCTGAATGTCTGCTTCGGATTGTGTATCAGTCTCCAACTCGCTATCTATGGCACACCTCACTCGTCGTTCTGCTACGCTTACAGGCTCCATTTTGATTGCATCTGTTATACTGTCGGTTGTTAGAAACCCCGCTGACACACTTGCCTGTTGTAAGCTGCCCTCGATGTCGAATGCTGGGATGCTGGATAATGTTACTGTACCTATGACAGTCAACCGACATTCATTTGATGATAATGCACCAGATCGGGAGCTATCGTCGTCGTTGCAGGTGTCTGTAACCCCATGTGACTTGTACCAGTCGTAGCGGATGAAATCGGCCAGCTTGTTGACAAGTTGGGATTCAAAGGAGTCGACATCCTGGTGGACATCCCGGTATCCATAACGGACAATGCACCTATATGAGCGGTGAGTTGGAGGGCCTACACGGCCTACGAGGTATCGCTCATCAGGAGGAACAAATGGCACTGGAACTGATTTTATACAGACAAATACAAGGACTTGGTGGATTGTAGGGAGATTGGTGACAAAATGAGAAAAGTTGGCGGGGATACCCGATGTGAGATCGGTGAAAACAAGGCCAATGCCAGGCACCCGAGCAATGCCCAAGCTTGGGCCTAATGCCAATAGCCATTCTAGTGAAACCTTATTGTGGAGGTCATATTCGTACTTCTTAATAGTTGAATAGTGCCAAACGAACATGACAGTTACTAGGAATAGCGCGAGGAGGATGGGAAGCCAAGCACCTTCAAGGAACTTTATGAGGGACGCTGAGAAATACAGTAACTCGATGGATCCAAAGAAAAGCAGAAAGCATGAGGCCACAATTGGAGGTTTGTGCCAACAGATCGGAAGAGCACATGATGTATGGCAAGTAGTAACCAGCATCACTGCCATTACAGCCAATCCTGCATTTCCAGCACAATGCTTATAGTACATTCAACCGTGAACAAGATTCTAGTTTCTTCCTTAATACAGTCAAGGATTGTCGAACCCTCCTGAACCCTTACGAGCACGGTTACAAGTTCAATGATTATGATGGACGTACATAAAGATAAGTTCCCTAGTAAAATTATCTAGTCTTTGGCCATAAAATGATGCTGATGATTGTTAACTAAATGGTTTACTGCAGGAAGAGTTAAGTTGTGTGTGTTATGTACCTGATGCATTTCCCATGTGCTTTGTGTCTCGGAATCCAATAGTTACTGCAATGCAGAGAATCATGAGGGTCCAGTTTATCTCAGGGATGTATATCTGGCCATGTATCTTATCAGAGGTATGAACAACTTTCACTCTTGGGAAACAACCAAGCGATTGGCTCTGGTTAATTATAGAAAATGTTCCACTGATAATTGCCTGACTTCCAACAACAGAAGCAAGTATAGCCACTACAAGTACTGGCCATCTTACGCTTTCTGTAGCAAAACATCAGGAGACAACAGAACACTATTAGTGCTATAAGTTAAAATTTCAAGACTGTCAACTTGGTGAATATGCTGTATGGAAGAACTTTACTTTGGATCAAAATGTCATATGATAACTTTCACTTAGACCTCTGGGAGAAATAAAATCAAAAGAAAGCAGAAAATCAACCCTTTCATGATCTAAACATGGTAGATTCATCTGCTGCCTAAATAGCCATTCAGATATGAAGTCATACAAGGAACGGACACATAGAATCCAATCTTATGCATAGTGTGGTGGTGCCGTGACAAGTAAGCTGCTTGACCCATATAGGCCAGTATGAGTGCTGGATAGACCAAAAAGGTGAAAGCAATCTGCAGCAGAACATAGAGCAATGAATTATCATTTTAGAAGTTGAGGAAAAATTTTCCCCCAAAGCTAAAAGTTATGGAATCTAACCCCCACCATTATAGATGCCATATTAAAAAAAAAAGGAAACAAAATGGAGAGTACCTGAATTGCAGCATATGAGAAATGACCAAGGTCAGCAAACATTGCTTCTGAGCCTGTAAACACCACAGTTAAGAATGCTGATAGCATTAATTTTCAAGTTCATTAGCATACTAGCTGAAGCCGTACAAATGGGGATATTATATTTCCATCTCTTCATGGTCTCAAGCATAAACTATTTGACGCATGAAGATATCATCAATCATGAATACGCCGAGTTTATCAATTTTCTTTGAGGATTTCACACTTCGTTTATGCTTTATCATGATCTCAGTTTTTTTCCGCCTCTGCAACTGTCTGTCTTCAGAAGATTTTGTTGAACCATCTAACACAATTTTAACAAATGGGGTAAAGAATCAACTTGAAAACAGGACCTGATCCTGGCTTTTTAGACCATGTTAATCCACCAAATCAAGATACCTAGCCTGTTATTTCAATTTTGTTTTTAGTTGAGTAACACAAAGCTGTGCATATTATTCTGGTTAGATATTGACAAATTCACCAAAAGCAAAATGTGCCTGGCCAGGATAACTGTCTATCCACAACTTAGTTAAGGTTGCATTTCACATAATTAGAGGTTTTTTTTTTTTTGGCCTTCTCCGTGTAGGAAAATGAACTTAGCAAACACTGCACAACAAGCACAAGAGAAAATTATGCCAATGGGAGATCATTAATGTGATATGAACTACATTCTCTAAACAGGAGTGGAAGTTCTCAAACTAGAAGCGGTTCCTCATAAAAACTTAAAAGTTTACCTGTAATGCACAAGAGAATTCCACCCAACGACATCCATCCTCCTTTTCTCGTCTTCTTCAAAAACTTTAGCATATAATAAGGGGAAAGTGCTTGATAAACATGTGGATTCCAGTGGAATATATTGTACATGCCAAGCGTACTGATGCAGAGCAACCAAATCAACACAATTGGTGCAAAAAAGAAACCAACATGATGTGTTCCGTAATGTTGTAAAGCAAACAGGCACACCAAGATGAAGCAGGTGATTGGGATCACTGCATCTGCAGATGGACAATAGACATCAATCATTGTGCACGAAACCTTGTTTACTGATATAAGGAACGTACTTCTATATCCTCTTCAACCAAATTCAGCAAAGATGAGAGAAAAGAAAAGTGCATATTAGTTGTAAGCAAATAACAATATGGCGGATACTTGAATCATAGGAAAAGTTAGGAAAAGAAAACTGTTTACGCATTCAGGTACCAATATCTAAAGTCTATATTGGTCGCGGAAGCAAACAACAATCGTTAAAGAAAAAGCTCCGGAATAGCAACATGTTCCAAGTAATGCAATGAAGAGCAATAAATTTTATGAATACATACGGCAAAATGTATTAGCCTAAGTAGCAAATTCCAGATTTTCAAAACCAATTTTGGCAGTGAAAAGATTCTAAATCTCTAAGAGGACTATACCTTATTTAACAGAAATTAACAAAAAGGGTTTCCACCATGCCATATTGCCATTTAAACAAATTTTAGTTGCGTGTTCGCTTGAACATTATGTATAGACCTCAAACCTGATTTATAGAAAGAAAAGCACAATAGCTATAACAAGTGGGTGAATAAGAGAAAAGCTTACATTGGTGATGATCCTTGGACATCGAAAATTCAAGCCCAGAGACCGCAGAAAAAACTGCACAATAGAATTCTTAATTATCAGCAACCAGGGCTAGAGTATATAGAAACAAACCGATGACAGACTAGACACCCACCTGATATTGCTGGAGTCAGAAGACCGTCTCCGATGACCATACAAGTTCCAAGAAGAACAAGAATCAATAGAGTAGTGTGTAATGATTTATACTTTTCAAGCAGCATCTTCACCATCGAGTTGTTCTTAGTCTCCGGAGGCTGCTCAAGTTTGTACGTAGAGAGCGCCGCATCAGCTACTTGTCGATTTGGAAGAAGGCTAACTTTAGCATGTCTGCATATCAAGGAGTATAGAGCAAAAGTACCACCTACAACAATGCATCACAGATATCAAATCAATGAAAGAATATGGTAATTGTTCAAATAGTTCAGATACTTACCTTCTCCATTATCATCGGCTCGAAGAACTACAAAAACATATTTGAACAAAGGGACAAGAGTCAAAGTCCAGAAAACAAACGGAAGAACCCCGAAAATCTCTTCATTGGTTTCTGAGTGACGAATGTCTTCTGCAAATGTGCTCTTGTACACATAGAGAGGGGAAATGCTTAGGTCCCCATAAACTACACCTAGACTCTGGTAAGCTAATAGCAGAGTGGTCTTCCAAGAGTCTTTCTGAAAAATCAAGGAACACTAGTCTAAGAAAATATCCTAGTTAAGAATGTAGAACTCCAACTAAAATATATGCCTTCAAATAGGAATGAACGTGACAATAAACAAAATTTGACTCTTTTCTCTTCTGCTAAATTGTTCAATCATGTCTACTATCATGTAAACCTGCAGAATATATAACGGCATAAAACATATCGAAGAGAGCAAGGAACTCCTAAAGAACTAACCCTTGAAGCGCCCCAAAACTTTCCATAGTCAAGATCCATGGTTCTTGAATTCAATCTTCGCCTTAAATTGCCAGGAACCGCCAAATTCCAAGGGCAGATCCCCATTGAGCTCTGAAGCAACACCAAAGATGAAAACAAACTTGCAGAGCAATGGAATTAGCAAATAAGAGATGAAGTTATACTACAAGAAAACACCTAAATGCCACCGACTAAGACCTCTAATTTCCAACTGGAAGTAAATAAAAAGAGAGTAAGAAACACCCAACTCTCACTAATCACTATTTCAGTGAACTGATATTTCTTCTCACAGTGGAAGAAACAACCACTCTAACCTTTAATTTTATGTCACTAACCTTTCAGGTTTGTTGAGATTATGTCTCTAACCTTTAATTTTAGTTGTGGAGGCTCATAACCTTTCAATAGTGTTATACATAAGGTCCCTCCAATGTTTTCCATCCATTTCCACCGTTAAGGTCATGGGTATTATCGTAAAATAAGTAAAAATTGAATTTTTTAATTTTTAAAAAAAAAAAATAGGAGGGAGCTCCCCCCACCTGTGCTGCCGGAAATGGCAGCACAGCAAAATTGAGAAAGGGAGGTGAGGAGAGAGAAAGATCAAAGTGAAAATGAAGGGATGATTATATGGACAGAGAAAGCCAGTTTTAAGGGAAGCCAGTAATTTGATGCTGGGAGAAGAGGTGGAGATATAGAGAGAGAAAATGGAAGATCAAATTCTTGGACAGAAAAAGAGATCAATGAGAGAGAAACATTGAGAATCAATAAGTAGAGAGGGAAAAACAACAAAGGGAGAGATACTTGGTGGAAGAGAGAGAAACGCGGTGGAATTTTTATGCAATGTATTAACCGAAGTGCTGCCATTTCCGGCAGCACAGGTGGAGGAGAGCTTCCCCCTCTTTTTTTTTTAAATTTAAAAAATTCAATTTTTAGTTATTTTACGATAATACCCCTGACCTTAACGGTGGGAATGGATGGAAAAAGTTGGAGGGACCTGATGTGTAACACTATTAAAAGATTAGGGGCTTCCACAATGAAAATTAAAGATTGAGGACATAATCTCAACAGACCTGAAAGGTTGAGGACGCTAACTGTAAATTACCCATTAGCAAATGGGTTAATTTCATAAAAGGTCTCCAAGCTTTGGGTTAATAATCGATTTTGTCCCCAATTTTTTTAAGACTCTCTTGGGTCCCCAACATTTCATAATTGCGCACAATTAGGTCCCCTTTTCACTATTCAGTCAATTTTTTAAGAAAATAACTGTTATACCCCACCAGCCCTCCCCCACCCAACCCCCTCATCACATGAAGCTGCCGGAAACGGCAACAGAAATTGGGGGAGTGAACCTCCCTTTTCGGCAGCATTTTTGCTGCCGCTGGAGAATTCACACCCACATTTCTATTGCAGGAAACGATAGCATTTTTCTGTTGTTTCCAACAGCATTTTTGGGGGCGTGAACCCCCATTTCCAATAGCATTTTGCTGCCGAAAAGGGGGGATTCACCCCCCAAATTTTTGCTACCAGAAATGCCAGCATTTTACTGCCGTTTCCGGCGGCTTCATGAGAGGGAGGGGCTGGATGGGGTGGTAGGGGTAGAGGGAGGAGTGGGATGAGTTTTCTTTTCTTTTCTTTTTAAATTTCATATTATTTTTAAATATTTTATTTTTTAATTTAAAAGTTGAGGGTATAACCGTTATTTTCTAAAAAAATTGATCGAACAGTGATAAAAGGGACCTATTGTGTGCATTTATGAAAATTTGGGGACCTAAGAGAGTCATAAAAAAATTAGAGACGAAATCGATTCTTAATCCAAAGGTTGAGACCTTTTGTGAAATTAACCCTTAGCAAATTTGTTGCTGTAAAATTACCGTCATTTTGCCGGTTTCCTCGTATTTTCATTGTCCTCTATCTCCATATGGGCCCATACCACGTTTCAATATTTCCATTTATTACTTTTTTAGCATTTTCTATATATTTAGTCAAATGGGACTTTTGTGATAAAAATGTGAGACACATAGAAAAAGTCAAATAACTGTATAAAGATGTTAAATAATCATTATGTAACTTTTTTAATTAAAAAGTTACACATCATGAGATTTTTATGTACATTTAGGATTTTAGCGTTTATGCGATTTTTTAATTGAAAAAGTTATATCTAATGTGACTTTTATAACTGACTTTAAGTCACATATGTGCAGTGAATGTGAAATAATTGTTATGTTACTTTTCTAAATAAAAATTTACACAGCACGCGATTTTTGTTAAAATCTATGATTTTAATCTCTATGCCACTTTTTAATTGAAAAAGTTATATGTAATTTGAATTTTTACAACGGACTCTACGTCATAAGTAAAATAATAATTATGCGACTTTCTAAAATAAGAAGTTACACGGCATTTGACTTTTATGTAAATGTAAGATTTTAATTTTTATGTGACTTTTTAATTGAAAAGTTACATGTAATGTGACTTTTTACAACTGACTATAAATCACATATGGAGTGAATATGAAATAATCATTATACAATTTTTAAAAACAAAAAGTTACACAAGGTGTGATTTTATGTAAATATAAGATTTTAATCTCTATGTGACTTTTTAATTGAAAATGTTACATGTAATGTGACTTTTTACAACGTACTCTACTTCATATATGAAATAATCATTATACTATTTTTTAAAATAAAAGTTACACGGCGTGCGACCTTTTATGTAAATGTAAGATTTTAATTTCTACATGACTTTTTTAATTAAAAAAGTTATATGTAATGTGACTTTTTACAACTGACTATAAGTCACACATGGAGTGAATGAGAAATAATCATTATGCAATTTTTAAAAACAAAAAGTTACATGGTGCGTGATTTTTATGTAAATGTAGGATTTTAATTTCTATGCAACTTTTTAATTGAAAATATTATATGTATTGTACGGACTCTATTTCATATGTGAAATAATCATTATGCGATTTTTTAAAATAAAAAGTTACACAGCATGCGACCTTTATGTAAATGTAAGATTTTAATTTCAATGTGATTTTTTAATTGAAAAAGTTACATGTAATGTGACTTTTTACAACTGGCTATAAGTCACATATAGAGTGAATATGAAATAATCATTATACAAGTTTTAAAAACAAAAAGTCACACGACACATGATTTTTATGTAAATGTAGGATTTTAATCTCTATGTGACTTTTTAATTGAAAATGTTACGTGACTTTTTACAACTAACTTCAATTCACATAGGGAGTGAATATGAAATAATCATTATGGGACTTTTTAAAACAAAAAGTTACATGACACGAAATTTTTTGTGTAAATCTGTAATTTTAATTTGTACGCGACCTTTTAATTGAAAAAATTATAAGAAATGTAACATTTTACAATTGATTCTTAGTGATGTATTTAATAAATGTCAAATAATCATTATGCGACTATATTTATGTCTTAATGAATTAACTATTTTCTAAAAAGATAAAAAGGGGAAATGCTAATATGATGCCAGATGGGCCCCATGATTTGGGAAAGGGAGAGCACATGTGCTATGGCCGTATTTTGGTTCTTTTGCCGTAAATCTTGCAGTAAGTTTCCTTTAAGCGTATTTTTCAAATTAAAATGGAGAGCGCATGATTTGGGAAAGGGAGAGCACATGTGCTATGGCCGTATTTTGGTTCTTTTGCCATAAATCTTGGAGTAAGTTTCCTTTAAGCGTATTTTTCAAATTAAAATGCAATCGTAGGGTGTTTTTCTAAATAGCCCTTCATTTAAGTTCGTACAAAATATATTCGCGTTAATTGTATCAAATGTCACTAAATTTTTACTTTACATACAAACATGTCTCTAATTTTTAATTATTTACGATCAATGAACATTAATTTAATAGCAATTAAGTCGCCAAACTTCAATTGTCGGCAATCTAATCACTAAACTTTTATTTAGTTGGAACAGAATCATCCTATTAAAATAAAATTAATACTTTCTCATCGAACTAAAATATAAGAAAACAAAAAAGTTAATACCCCAAATGGGCACATCTTACTAGAGAAGAAAATAGTTCACAAGAATCTAGTATTCAACATCTTGACTTAGTAGTTTTAAATAATCTTGTTTGATTGTTATGTTACCATGGCAATGTGAAATAAGATATAAGCAACATTTAATACATGTCATCAGTTCTTGTTAAATGATCTAATGCCATAGTTGCAATTGAACCCAAATTTATAGATTAAATTATTGGTAATTAAAGTTGAGTGACTTTAAGGCCGTTAAATTATGATCTAATTACAAGTAGAGTATAAGTTTAGTGATTTTAATTGTTGACAGTTAAAATTTAGTGATCTAATTACAATTAGACTGAAAGTTTAGTGACTTTTAATACAATTAACCCAATTTATTTATTCTAACATGTTCTACCAATTATCCTTGACTAGGCAAGGACGGCAACCATGGTGCAAGAACCGTCCAACGTTAACAGGGGCTCAAACAACAGAATAAACGAGGATTTTTTATGACATTTTCCCATCCCCTACCTATCTAGTTGTTAAAAGATTCCCCAACCAAGAATTCAGCGTAATCCTGCTCATTCTCGACACTATTTAGTGTTAGCAGTTGATTATTTATGCCGTTAACACAGGCTTCAACTCGTAAAAAAATTCATTCAATAAAAAATGAATAACTACCCTCTATTAATTAGATTGGTTATAAGGTTTGCAGGGTTCGCGATCACATTGGTCATTGACATTATAATAGTACCAGCAGTTGGCCCTAGAATGGCATTCTCTTAAGTCTTACCCATTGCCATCCGCAATTCATGTCTTTCCTAGGGCTAGTTGGATAAATAAATAAATAAATTGATTTTAATCAAATTTTTTGAAAGAATAGGTATTATTTATCAGGGAGTTTTGAGAGAGACCTTGGCAAAACAGCTAGCAAGATTGCGTTCCAAGAGGCTCCGAATTCCCCACACCGCCAGGAAAGAATATTTGGAAATTTCCTGGACGGAGGCGACCGCTGGGCTAAGCCAGTGTGCTTTTGAAGTTGCCCTTTTGATAAAATGGACGGTGGAGGGACAAGCTTAGATGGGCATGATAACATCGGACTGTCCCCTTGTTTATTTTGCAAAAATTAACTTCAGAATAGTTGCCAAGTTTTCCTTTTTCTTTTCTTTCTAATTCTTCTTGTTTAGAAGGATGCCCAATTTGGTCTTATATTCAATTAAAAAAACTAGACAACCGGTTGCGCATTAATTTTCAAATTTGGGTGAAGAATTGCCTGCTTCCCATTTGGCATAGCCACATAATAATGAAATTTTAAGCATCATAAAATCAGTTTTTCCTTAAAAGCATTATTATTTATTCGCAAGAGCAAAAATTTTCTAACATTTGTACACACCATGTATTTACATAGGAAAGGGCACCTTTTAAAAGTGCATAAAATTGCCGTCTCGAGAGTAATAATCACTGTATATTATTAGTTTACCGTATGTACTATAAATGTAATAGCCTAATAGGTTAATGTTGATTGTTGAATATATTACTAAACATTTTTAGGCATTGGCTTGATCGAAACACGTACTGCTGACGTCATTTAGATTAAGCGTGTTAGATTTTGCATGCGATTTTGTCTATCCATTATATGACAAGCCCGCACTTTTCTATTTCTTTTCAGAGACCCGTATCCTTTGACTTTTTCCATTCAACAACCCCCCCCCCCCGGTACTCATCCATTTTCCTCTCCATATATACCCCAACGACTGAAATCATCTTCCATTATTGGGTGTTCCTTTCTCTTCAAGATTTCTCTGATATGGCAAAAATAAACCCAACGATTTCTCAGTTAACTGCTGCAGTTCTTCTGATGTTCTTCTTCATTAGCCAACCTTCGCCAGCCACAGGCAGAGCCCTCAAGGGAGCCTTCCCGGGAGAAAACGGCAACATGATCATGGATTCAGACAAGAACATCGGACGAGATGGGCCGATGGTTGGGGCCGGTAAGAAAACCAGTGTAGAGTTTCATGCAACGAGGAAGTTTGGAGAAGATGCTGCATGGCTCCTGGCTATGCTTCCCAAAGGAAGAGTACCAGCCTCTGGACCCAGCAGAAAAATCAACAAAATCAATGATTAGTAAGAACCAAGAAAAGGGCACAATTGTTTTTTTTTAATCATTTGGGGCATCTCATTGTTGCTCATTTGTACATACAATAGATCAATATAGAGGATATAAAAGTACTTAAAAGTGATATTTTTGGTTTGTGTTAGAAGTTAAAACAAAGAATAACATGTTTTTGTAGTTTTACCAAAAGGTCGTTGTTCTTTTGAGCTAAATGGTTTTGTAACCGATGTTTCGGGTTAACACAATAATATCTATTCTGCAACATATGTTTCGTCGTTCTCATAATAAAGATCAATACAATCATGAGATCTGTCTCTACGAAAATGATTTGAGAGTTGCAAGAATGGCTCTGAGTTTATCTGAATGCATAACCATTTTAATTTAATATATATATATATATATATATGCTCCGAGTTTATCTGAATGCATAACCATTTTAATTTAATATATATATATATTAATATGTGATCACTCAAGAATTTTATTTTGCTCACGCATGCATGTTATTATACATGTGTGTAATACATATTATACATCTAAGCTACAAGTGTGGAGTGTTTGTAACTTAGATGTTTGATACATATATATACATGCATAAAAACATACATGCGTGTAGGCAAAATAAAATTCTTCTGTGATCACTGGTTGCTAAAAATTTCATTAGTTACAATATGAAATGGCTCTGGTTTTCTTGGACTTACATAACATTTTCCCAACATGTGTATAATCTTGACTAGATTCACACAAAAACTTGGGTAGGTTGCAATAATTGTTTAAACCCTTTGAATGAGAAATTAATAATTGATTGGCATTTATTTGACTTTTTTTACACCAAAAATAATAAAAAATAAAATTCAAGTTACTCTTCACCTCATCATTCATCAATGTGCATAAAACTGAGTAATTAGCAGAATTGTACACTCACCTGTCAAAAATTAAAGAAGAACAAAATATTAACATAAATGCGGATGTTTTACAAAAATATTTACTTTATAATCATTAATTAAATATAAAATGTAATGGAATATAATAAGCGAGTAGTACAAGTTTGAACGTTTTAACAGAAAAAATGTCTTGTTTTAAAATGTTGTGCTCCTAAACAAAGTCAATAAAGGATAGTTCAATCAACGCATGGAGTAAATAAATAAATTTAAAAAATGATGTATGCATTTAATAAAGCTTACTTCTCAATCAAACATTTAAATTTAAATTACCTAACATGGGTGTCTTCTCTTTGACTAATGATTTCTTTTTTCTTCTTCTTTTCTTCATACCATGTACATGTTATTAAATTAAATTCATGATACATCACTATTTTTAATTTGAGGGTACATTCTTCACGCATGTATACGTGAAAAATTAAAAGGTCATCATTTAAGTCAATGGAGAAAGGAAAGATTTATTCGTACATTGAAAAATTTATTGTACAAATTCCTTATTGAGTTTGCAGTAATATGCGTAGTCTGACTTCTGCCGTTATTTAGCATTTACAAGAGTTTTAGAACCCATTTGGAACTATTTTTGACAAGTAAAAAATAAGCATATAACCAAGAAGTTATTTTTGAACATGTTTCAGTAATTTCATGAAAGTATTCTCTACATTCTAAGAAGCTTTCAGATAGAAATATACATACATATATATATATATATATAAAGACTCTTTATAACATTAATGAAGAGCAAGGTGTTTCTCTCATTTTACGTTTTTTTTTTTGTAATCTTACATTTAATAACAACTTAATTAATTATATTGTCAAAAAAAAAAAAAACAACTAAATTACAATAAACATGTTTTCACTCTGATAAAGTTTTTCACTAGTCATCATTTTGCTTCAAACGGCCCTTAGTTAATTTGTTTGAAGAATGAGGCAAAATCCAACATAGCCGGCAGTGTTGACCTTTGTTTTTCATTCTTCTTTTTGGGTCTATTAACAGAAAGATGGAGCCACATAGTTGAAGGGGTACTTGAAACTTAACGACTTAAAATTGAAATACTAATTTTTTTTTCAAATGATTCTAAAAGGATTTTTCAAAAAATGAGTTAAAACGGAGTACCTCCACCTTGCCCCTGTTTATATCGCTACAAAGAAAGGTGAAATTCGATGATGACTATATATAATAAGTATTAGACAAGAGTCTATATCATGTGTCAACTTCAATCAGGTCTTTTTTTCACGAGCACAATATCCGGTTATTGAATAATAGTCTTGTGATTGACTTTCCTTCTTTTTTTCAGTTGTCCTCAACATTTTTGTTTAGTGAATCTTAGGAATTTCACTGCAAGAAATAAAAAATCAAAAGTTGTTTACCATTCACGCATTTTTAAAAAGTTGAGGACCTTAGTTACAATTTTCCTTTGACCACAAACTGAAAAATAAATAAATAAATAAAAAGCCTTGGAATTAGTGATTTCTTATCAACCGGGTGTTAGGTTTTACAATATTTTTTTTTAGGTTAAAATAAGAGAGAATGAGTGAAGTTGAAACAATATACATATTAAATATGGGTACATACACCAACATTTTAACAATATTTTTTTAAAAGAAAATGAAATACGAGATTATATTTGGGCGACGAGAATATTATGAGTATCGCATTAATGTTCCCATGATGAAAAGACAACACTGGCGAACTCAATAAATTTATTCGCCTAACTAAATTCGTATAGTAATATATATTAATTAAAGACTAACGCAAATTTGTATTAAGATATTCATCATTATTCATTCATGTTACAGGCACCATATACATCCTTATATTTTCGCAAGTTGACAATTGATTCTTCCAGTTTAAGTTCATACGAATCGGGATTGTTCTTAATTTTCTAGTTTGAAGTTTGGAAGAACAAGAATAATTTAACTAGTATGCTTTCCTTTTTACAGTGGAATCAATTGCAAGGTTCTGGGAAAAATGACAATGTTAAAGATGAATTAGTTGTCTTTTTTTTTTTTTTTGCTTGCGAAAAAGAAACTCTTTCCAAGTCGGTGATTCGAATAGAATTTCAAGAAAAGTACTGTTTTAAGTGAGAGATATTGGAAGCGTCGTTCAAGAGCTCTCAATTTGTTTGTTCCATTCCACGGACACTACAAACAGTTCCATACACAAGGAAACGTACATGCATCTAATAATGCTAACGATCAAACAAAGAAAGATCTTCCAATAGAATATCTCATTCTTTTAGTTAAAGAATCTTGAATTGGGGTCCATTAATAATTTGCAGTTTTTTTTTTTTTTTTTTAAATTCCTCTTAAAACCTTTACCAATAGTTCTTCTCCCACCCTGAAAGCTCAGAGAGTGACATAAAGGAGAAAAAATCACTCGGGGAAGAAAGATTGTTGATCTTCCACTAATGGCTAATATTACTGTTAATTTTGCCATGTTAGCAATTCTGTACGTGTCTGTCATGTCAGTTGCAGTGACTGGTAGAGTATTGTCTGTGCATCCGTATTTGAGTGGCAAAGAAAAGCCCATAACCGATATTTTTGATACTTCCAAATATGGAATTCTGCAGCTCGGAAATGGTTTGGCCACGACGCCTCAGATGGGGTAGAGTATTTCTTTACCTTTCTTGTTTTATTTTAATTATTATTTTTTTCCTCAGAATTGGGTTGTGTTCTGTTATAATTATGGGTCGTAAAGAAAAGTATCCAAGATCAAGTCGTGCAGTGTGAGATTATTAAATTCAGATTTGATTATAGTTATATCTGTTTGTCAGTAAAAACGAAAGTTGGGTTTTGCATGATTCAAGTTCGTGATATGAAACTCTCTTCATTTCTTTTTGTTTGAAAAGAAAAATTTTGGACTCCATCTTCTTTTCAGATAAAAGGGTTTTGTTCTTCTCATTTTCTTTAATTGGAATTGTATGAATGAATTCAGTACATATTTCTCCCTCCTCAAGTTTTTTATTATTATGATCAAGTTCTTGATCACACCATTCGTTCTTCAATTCAGAAATTCTTATTGTTTACAATTTCTGATTTTTGGATTGATGAGTTTATTCGGCTTTGTTTTGGCCAGATGGAATAGCTGGAATTTCTTTGACTGCAATATCAATGAAAAAGTTATCAAGGAAACGGGTAATTACATTAGTAATTGTCTATGTACTTGTTTCCTGAGATGTTAAGAATTTTCATCAAGTTAGCATATATTGCTATTTGGTCTTGAGTATAAATAGATCAAGGGGAAATATTTCCAGGCCAGCATAATTTGGTATTCTCCATCAAGCTAAATAATGTTCTTGCATCAAATTAAATATGCCTCCTAAGACGCAACTACCAGTGCCCAAAATTTATCTGATATCCTTTATGCTTTATTCGAGGAGGATCACATTTGTTTTAGTTTCATTCTTTGTTAACATTTTGAACCTTTCTCTCCTCTGGTTTACCAGTGAATGTTCTTTCTACTTGCTAGTTGATTCTTTTGGATTTTCAGTTCTTCAAGTTATTAAAAACTAACAACCTTTTTCTTCTTTTCTGCTCTTTGACAGCCGACGCGCTCGTTTCAACTGGTTTGGCCAAGTTAGGGTATAATTATATAAATATAGGTAAACAACTGGCATGTTGCTGATGCCTTTTGAGTTTGTACTTGCCTTTTCTCATGTGCTCAATATCATGAATTGCAGATGACTGCTGGTCCGAATTCTCACGGGATTCAGCGGTAAATTTATTGTTAAACTACTCCTATTTGATCTAAAAGTTTAAACTCTCAAATACGGCTACTTGTCTTAAACATGCCTCTCTCTCTCTCTCTCTCTCTCTCTCTTTCTCTCTCTCTCCTCTCTCTCTCTCTCACACACACACACACACCACCCACACACACAGGCGCAGGTGCGTGCGCACACATACACACAGCCTAATGTGTATGCAATTCCATTAAAAGGGTGACGGAAATATTTGAACCAAGGACCATGGACTTCCACATTGAATAACTTGATAAAAAATTCTAAGGTTTTAGATTGTTCCACATATACCATTTAAATCTTTCCTTCAACATTTGCAGCTATAAACTGTGTGCGACTACTGCTTTTGTGCATTAAGTATCCACAGTAACATTAAGTCTTGTGTGCTACAAAGGAACTGGTAAATTCCTTTTTTTCATTCAAGGAAGTTGAAGTTTTAATTTTAATTGGGGTTGTCCCATTTCTTTTATTTGGCAACAAATTTTTTGAAGCCTTTCCCAAAAAATAAAATGAATATTAGATATTTAGCTTGTTATGAACTGAAATGATACAATTATCGCTGGTGGTGCAGGGTCAATTACTTCCCGATACTAAAGCATTTCCATCAGGAATGAAAGCTCTTGCTGATTATGTGCATTCGAAGGGCCTTAAGCTTGGCATCTACTCTGATGCAGGGTCAGAAGAATTTTCTTAATATCTTTTCAGTCTAATAACACTAGCATTTTTAATAGTTCTGTTGCAATTAAGTGAACTGACCTGCTGCTGTTATATGACATCTTCTCTATACTAATTATTCGAAAGTCCACAGAACTTTAACATGCAAATTTCATCCTGGATCACTTCGACATGAAATTGATGATGCAGCACGTTTTGCTTCATGGGTTAGTTTTTGTATTTTCTTTTGGAAACTCTATTTTCTTTCATTTGTGGTGGAAATGTAATTGACTGTTTATTTCTTCTTCTTCAATCGTCTTGGGGGCCTCTGGAGGGTTGATGATGTATGGCAGTTTAATGTTTCTTGTCTGTGTTATTTTGTTTCTTTGTTAATGGCCTATCTACTGTAAGGGCTGATCAATGTCCTCTGTTTTATGTTATTTAGGGCATTGATTACTTGAAGTATGATAACTGTTTCAATCTGGGACTTGCACCAGAAGAAAGGTTCGCATCATGTTTTATCTCTGAGCTTGGATCTTCTGTTTTTGTCTGACTTTGGTTCCGTGTTTCTCAGGTACCTAACAATGCGTGATGCCCTAAATGCAACTGGACGGTCCATATTCTATTCACTTTGTGAATGGTAATGCCTATAATTTTGGGATTTCATTTTCTAATTTTATCTTCTTAGATCTCAAATTGTAACTTGAGTTGCTTTCTCTAAAATTTACAGGGGTTTGAATGACCCTGCTTTATGGGCAGGCAAGATTGGTAATAGTTGGCGAACAACTGATGACATCAAAGATAACTGGATAAGGTTCTGATTTCCTGTGTCTAAACTGTTTGGTCTGCATTTTGGCTTCCCGTTTATCAGCCAAAGGTTTTAACACCAATGTAAACCTTCTCCGTAAGGGATGGCGCCCTGAAATAACTAGTGGATTGTCGCGGATGTTTGAACCCATTGCAATTCTATTGCTTCGGATAGTGGATAGCCTTTTATGAGGACGGTGAACCGTACGAACTATAAAAGAAACGGTGAAGTTGTTTCAGTAGAATGCAATTGTTGTTTTAACTTCTTTCACAATACTTGATATTTTCCATCGTTCCTATTAACTACTTTCTTCTTCCAAAGTAAGTTGATAAACTACATATACGAGACATCAGCATTACGAGATAGAAAACAAAATTAAAAGATTTAAGAGAGAATTTCTTTGTTTTTGCTTGCTTAAAGTTATTTATTTATCGAGACAGTCTATATATCAAATGACAGCACTGAGACTTCTTTTTTTTTTTTTTGTTCTTTTTTTTAGCATGATTACAATTGCTGATATCAATCACAAGTGGGCAGCATATGCAGGCCCTGGTGGATGGAATGGTAGAAATTTGATTTATATTCTATAGTTGAGTGCATTTGCAACACTGGTACTGTCTTTTTTAAATTCTGACTTTAAATTCCCCCTTTTTGCATTGCCAAACTCTGGCAGATCCTGATATGTTAGAAGTTGGGAATGGGGAAATGACTTACCAGGAGTACCGAGCACATTTTAGCATTTGGGCTTTGATGAAGGTGGTTTTAATGTAATGAGTTTCGACTTAAAGGGATGTATGGCTTTCCAATCCTCCATGGACTAATTATTGTTTTCTTGAACGTGCAGGCTCCACTTTTGATTGGTTGTGATGTAAGAAACATGACTGCTGAGACATTTGAAATTTTAAGCAATGAGGAAGTTATTGCTGTAGATCAAGGTAAATATTATTGATCAAGCTTGTCCTTGTTCAGGCGTCACCCTCATATTTCAATTTTATAAATGAGAGATATCATTGTAAAGCAATTAAAGTAAAATCTTATTTTTTCTTGCAGATCCACTGGGGGTTCAAGGTAGAAAAGTTTATTCATATGGCCCTGATGGTTGCTATCAGGTGTAGCCTCTTATGCCCTTTCTTCTTCTTCTTCCTCCTTTCTTTCTTTTTTTTTTGAATAAATAGTAAACTGTCTGCAATGATTTTACTCCATTCAATATTTTTCAGCAGACATTGAAGTCCGAAAGTCTACAATGATGATAATTTGGATAATATCATTTCCAAAATTTCCTCTGAATTTAATGCATCGAGGAGATAACATTTATAGGCCTGTTAGAGAAAATTTTGACTATATATATATATATATTTGTGTTTTTCAGCCACATTGTTATTTGACATGACAATTAATTTCCATGTTAAGGTTTGGGCAGGTCCATTGTCTGGAAGTCGTCTTGTTGTTGCTCTGTGGAACCGGTGTTCAGAAATTGCCACAATTACCGTTGAATGGGATATACTTGGACTCGAGTCTTCTACCAATGTCTCTGTAAGAGACTTGTGGAAGGTAAGTAATGCTGCTGTATTATGCCCTTTTTATTTCCCACTTCAATTCCAAACATATGATGGTTTTCTAATCTTCTTG
This sequence comes from Nyctanthes arbor-tristis, assembly GCA_963692815.1. Lineage (NCBI taxonomy): Eukaryota > Viridiplantae > Streptophyta > Magnoliopsida > Lamiales > Oleaceae > Nyctanthes > Nyctanthes arbor-tristis. The sequence goes on along the minus strand of CAVNYN010206490.1, from coordinate 3,170 downwards.
ATCTTGTTGGCTGCAGCACGAGTTTGTTTCTATGGGTTCTGCATCATTCGCTGCTGAAGTTGATAATCACGGCTGTGAAATGTACCTTTTCGTTCCAGTGACAAGCTCATCTGTTTAACTTTGTGACTTGAGTAAGCTTCTCACCTTAGTACAATCTTTTTTGGGCGGTTGATATCCATATTGTGTATGGATGAAAACTAGTGCTATCTATCATCTCAATGAAGGAAAAAGATGTTAAAACTACTTACAAGTTATATCTATGTCGACTCTAGTGGTAATGTGCCATTCCTCATTGCAATGTCAGTAGTATTACCCGTTGTCTAAAGTAAGTCGGTTATAGATGTTGTACTCTTCTGCTAGTCCTTGGAATGTTAGAACTGAGATCACAAGAGAGTGTGATTTGTATCCGTTGAATATTGTAATCAGACTGTTTTCTCACTCAATATATATCTATGTGGGTGCATGTCACAGACCAAGTCCATCCTGTTTCTTACAGATTACCAGGTTTTCAGAGTATTGCTGAGATTTCATATTATTGTTTTCTTAGTACATTACTCAGGCTAGCAACACATGACATCCTAGTTCAGTAATTCTTAAAAACAATACTGAGAAGTAGAATGAACGAGATTTTAAGTTCTTTTTCTTTTCAAGATGAAGCATCGACCTATCTGCATTGTCAAATGACTCTATTTGTTCTAGGCATCGGGATTGGCTAGAAGGTAGGCCTCGATTGCCCTGAATATGTCCATGGTCTTCTCTTTGCCTTCCCTAATTTGCTCTTCAGTAATCTGAACATCTCCCTTGGTGTTGTAAATGCTTCTGTTCTTGCAAACACACCCTCCATCAGCAGTGGCTACAATTTCATTGTGGTAACTGATAGACTCGAAAATTCCCATGAGACCGATCTCTTCGACAATGCTGTAGCTATGTGTCATATTTTCTCTGTCAAGAGCATCCACGAGGTGCTTCACGCTCTTAAACTGGCTGCCTTCACCAAAATTAACAAGCTTTACAGTTCCAACCCCTCCATCACCCTCGAGGATCTCAATGCTCTCGATAGCCTGAGGCATGATCTTGGGTATGAGGTTGTCCGCGTCGAGGACAAGAGCCTTAAACATTTGAGCTGCTGAGATCGAGGAAGTTATCTCAATGTCACAAGTAATGACACCCATGATTTGGCAAGAAAGGAGATTGTACAGATTGAATGGCTTTCTTCTTGCTGCTATTTTATAGTGTTTCCTGTGTTGAATATTGGTTGGGATATACATGCATGGGAATCGTTTGGAATAATTAATTCTGTTCTTTGAAATCGTGAAAGCAGCCAAGAACTTTTGACTCGTACTCTAATTTGAATGTGAAACTGCTGAAAGAATAGGATTCTCGTTGGCGTGAGAAACATGGGTAAGATTTTATATTGAGTATTCAATTATGGAAAATGTCTACTTTTTCTAGATGTTGTGTACCTACTTTTACTTTCACTTATAAATTTGAGCCGATTATGAAACATGTAACGAAAAGAAACGTGATTTGGAAAACAAAAGGACAAATCATATGAGATCCCTGATAAGACTTTCAAAATCTAGGATTTTATATGAAACAGTGGCTTTATCATATGTATACATATAATATTAAGTATATTTAGGCCCTTAAGGGGTGGCAAATTGGCCACCACTGCGATAGAGCTGTGACTTTAAAATCGCACAAGACAATGAACAAGATTTTAACATCTTCTTTTCTTATTCTTGTCTGATAGTGTCGGAGTCTAGCCTAAAATTGACCTCCTTCAAAAGTTTGTCCAAATTGCCAATTTGCTGGGGCGACGTTGTAGCTTGTGACAGTTCTTCCGTCACTGGTGGTGACCTGAAACGAGAGGCTTTGGCCGTTGAGGTATGAGTTGCTTTGCCAGTTCTGTCCCCAGTTTCTGGACATTGCTTGCCAACCTGTTTTAGAGCCTTTGATTGACACAGAATGGACATCCCCAGCACCACCAACATTTGTGATCAATACAAGGTTAAAGTAAGAATGTCCATTTATTGTAAGCCTTATTCCTCCCTTCTTTATGCAGGGGACCCTGTGAAAATCAACATGAAAAGTATCAACTATCGGTTACCAGAAAGGAATGTACATTCAATGTAATATGTTTGAAAAAGGTGTTAGAATGTGGCTATCGTCACCTTCGGAAAGAAACAGGGACGATTCCAGCTCGGTATTGGGCGATTTGCAAGAAAGCAGGCTCGGCCAGATCAAAGTGCTGTAGAGGAGGATTGCACCAGCCTCCATTGTTGTTAGCCAGGCCAGGGTTCGGAGGGCAGAAGTTTGTGGCCGTGACGGTTATGGTCCCCGGGAGGCACCATTGCTTGTCGTTGGTGCAGGTTAACTCGTAGCAGGCGCCGCAGGTCAAGCCATTGTTGAACAAAGCAGTGCTTAGTGCTGCAGTGTTGGTGCCATACCCCTGACTATACAAGTTACCATACCCACAAGCTCCTCCTGCATTTTATTTATTACAAAAAATGTAGCATTCTCAATCAATTAACTCTATGGTTTATTTGGAAAGGTAGACTACTACATTCTACATGGGCATTCAGTATTCGATACTCTTTAACAAGAAAGATATATAAATTTTCTTTTGAGATAATATTTCACGTACCCATCGTGCCTGAAGCATCACCCCCGCCATAGAAAGTGGCATGGCCACTTTGCAATCCTCCGTATTGACCATAGGTTCCATTGATGCACAACAAGAATACAAGAAAAACAATGGAGAAATCTTGGAAAGCCATTAAGAAAGACAAGAATGTAGTTGGAGAGTGTTGAGGGCTTATCAGAAAAATGGGGAAGCAGGGGTTTATTTATATAGAGAAATATATGAACTGGGATTTGGGTATGGTAAAAAAATGGCAAGTTTTCAAGAACCACAAGAAGTGAATCAAATCAAATTGATTTAATCAGGTCACATACAAGACGTGAAGATGCACATGCAATTGTTCCAACTTGGAGTACCAACTGATAATCTAATATACCCTACAAGCACATGCATTTCTCAACCCTTTCTTCATTTTCTATTCAATTGGGGGGGGGGGGGGGGGGGGGGGGGGGGGGGGGGGGGGGGGGGGGGGGGGGGGGGGGGGGGGGGGGGGGGGGGGGGGGGGGGGGGGGGGGGGGGGGGGGGG
>CAVNYN010206488.1:0-91942 GCA_963692815.1 Nyctanthes arbor-tristis | reverse complement strand
TATTTTCTTTTATTATCTTAGATTTTATCCCATCTAAACTAAATTTTAATAATATCATATATTAAAGTCTTAATTATCCACTAAATAACATTAATTATTCGCCTTTTAACACTAACTCTTGGTCATTAACAATTTCCATATTTACCATTAAATATTATGACATTCATTACTTACATAGTCATTTTAAACTTCACTAGATTTCTCAACTACCATGATATGATGCTATTAAATCATACTACCAATTTATGTATAAAATTTCAACTCATTTCTTCAATTAAAATTTCATATTAATATTAGTTGGCCACCACCATTTCTTAATATAACACTAAGAAATTAAATTCCATAACTAAATATTGATTTAATGCCTACTAAAATAACAAATAACACTAATCATAAATCTTTAAACATTAGTTCTTTGGCTTAAATAAATTTCCCCACTTATTATTAAATATTAAGTCATTAATTTCTTTCATCCATCCTTAACTTCACCCACTCTCTAAATTATTATGGTAGCCACAACATTAACTTATATGAAAAGTTTCAATTTGCATACTCTATCTAAAATTTCATCCATATAACTTCATCTTTATCCTAGCTACCATAATTCCTATAATAACATCATAAACTTTAAACTTTATAATCACAACATGATTTCATGCCTTTAAATTGTGTAGTAGCAAAACAACAACCTAGTATTGTATATTCATAAAACTCCAATAAACCCTAACAAATCATATTCTTCAATTCATATAACCTCATAAATTAAAGCCCAAGAAAGCTTACTTGTTTGTGCCTTGTATTTCTCTTCTTCCTTCTTCTAAAGATTCTTTAAACTTTACTTTCTTTTTCTTTTTTTTTTCTTCTTCTTCTTCTGCTGCAGAACGTCCGGCCTTTCCCTTTCTTTTTTTTTTTTGCTTTGTGTCTTTAAATTGGATATCTATAATATATATATATATATATATGTGTGTGTGAATCACTTGGCCCAAGTCTCCCGAAAATTCTGGAAAATTTTGCCTTTTTTTTTTATAACTTAATTCTTGTTTTCACTTTAATCCTAAATTTTGTGTGCATATTGAATTTGGTCCTTATATTTTTAATTGACTTCGTAGAATTGATAATTAAAAGAATTGGAATGTCACAGTTTATTGCTGGAGAAATCCTTATATTTTGTGGTGTCTTATAATTAAGCCACCTCACTTTGATTTAAGTTGGTCAAGCCCCACAATTTTTCTTTGGCATCAATTGAGTAACAAGTCTTTCAAATATTTTAATACAACTAGTTGAGAATCGTGCTTTACACAATTTCTAGTATAATTGTGAGGCTGATTTTGTTATAATAACGCATTTATTATGTCATTTATGTTAACTATGTTAATGAGAAGAAAATAATTTACGAATTTCTAATAAATTTTAAGAATTACAAAAGAACATTTAAAATTTTTTATGTCATTATTATCATATAAGTCTACATTATATTTTGGTTGACTGTAAAACAAAGAAAACGAATTTTGGTCGATCGTCTTTTAATGTTGTTCAGGGAAAATTACACCCTTTACTTTCTCAAATTTCTTGCGTAGTTTGTTAAATTTTGTAAGCCTATTTATATTTATAGTTAACTAATAACTACGTTGTCGTGAAAATTTTTTCTACACTATCCTAGCCAATAATTATATTATTAAATGAAATTATTCAAATATTATTTTAATAAATAACTCTTTGAAAGTTATATAAAATTTCTAAATGGCTATAAATTTATAGAAAAGCACTTAGTTTCTATGTGTTACATATAAATTAAACAAATTTATTTGAAAATTTGAGATACTAATTATTCAATTATAATCATACGAAGTAAATTAGCTTATTTGAAATTTAATTGACAGAACGTACATAGAATAAAAAAATAACTTTATAAAACATAAGAGTTTTTAAAAAAAGTGTCATGAATATTAACAAAAAGCTTTTATCTTTTATAACTATAAAAATGTATAAGTATAGAAATGTAAATACATATTTATTTTGTCAAACCAAGTAAACTCAACAAAAAAGTTTAAAAAAAATAGATCGGAAGAAAAACTAAAAAAAGAAGAAAACTTGTACCCAAAATAAAGCCAAAAAAAAGGGAAAAGAAGAGAAAAAATATTGTGCATGACATCACGGAGATGTCTTATGAACAGTGAACAAAATTCCTCACGTTTTAAATTGTAAGAGATTCAAGCAAGTATGCAGTCATCGTCGATCACGTAGCTTAATTGGGGGTTAAATTTTCTGAGATGATACTCCCAATCTTTGAGCTAAGAATGCATAGGTCCCTAATCTTTTTTTTGCTCTTCTGAGTCCCCCAACCTATCATAACTGCGCACAATAGGTTCCTCTTGTCACTATTCCATAAACTTTTCACGGAAAATGCCGATTATATCCTTAGTTTTTTAATTTTAAAAATAAAACATTTGAAAATATTAAAAAAAAAAGAAAACACCCTCCCTTCCCCTCTCCTCCCCTCCCAATAGGGCAAAATAGGGGGTCTCCGCCCATTTTAGCTGCTGGAATGGCAGTACAAATACTGCCATTTCCGGCAGCAAATATCGCGCTTTCAAATTTATTACTTTATTTTTTTATATTATCAGTGTTTAACGGTAGCGGAAATATTTGAAAAATAAATCTCGATTCAAAATTGAAGGCGAGACTTTATAAATACAAGTCAAACACTATTATATATGATATCATGTTATTATAATTTTATAATAACTATTGCGGCCACCCACAACGAAACCTCGATCACGTATATGTATCTTCTCTATCTTTGCGACGTTCTGGCCCTAAAGCTTTTACTTTAACACCTACAAGACTGCTAAAGGAAAAGGGAAAGAGAGGTAAATACAAAGTACCAGTGAATAACAATATGCATTGACTTATGATGAAATGCAAGAAAGGTTATAATACCACAAAGAAAACCATTTATATGTTCAAGTAGGGCCACCACTAGCTTAGCCTTTATCCGTAAGCGCAAGACACAAAGATTCAATGATTCGAAATGAGTAAGATCACTTAGCATGATCATAGTACCACAAAGATAACCACAAAGCAAGGCAAATGAGTAGATAGCGCCACTAGCGATACCTAAAAAGCAAGGGACAATCATTTATCCAAAAACAAGTGTACACAATAAGGTATCAAATGCCAAAACAATATAAGAGGAGTAATGAGAAGTAATTACACACAATCAAATACCAAAGAGATTTAAGGAAGGCTTAGGTTTCGAAAAGGGAGAGCCAAAGCACCTATTACTTACAAGAGAATGGAAAAGTTATTTAAAACATGCGTATCAAGAGAGAGGTATATATATAGAAAGCCAAGACATGAATTATTCACAAGAAATTCAAGGGAAACATGCGTATTGAGAGAGAGATAGAGATAGAGGTAGAGATAGAGGGCCAAGACATTCGTTACTCACAAGAGATTCAAGGAAAACATACGTATCGAGAGAAAGATAGAGATAGAGGGTCAAGACATGCGTTACTCACATTTTGATTCTCAAAAATGGCTTGAATAATTATAATGTAGAAAAATGTCTCTAAAGTCTTGCTGTTCCCCAATCAAAGCTAATTTTAAAGTTAGAATCTTCCTATATACGGATAGGGTCTTTTTCAAGTACAAATAGGTGTTTTGGAAGATTTTTGTTTAGTATTCTTCCACCCCATTCTAATTTTTGGCGAATTTCCCTAATTATCTTGGAATAGAGAGGATAATTGGAGAGCTTGGCAAATTTTCCTCTCATTTAGCCCTCTTTATAAGAGTTTAAAATTAATTGTTTTTAAATGTCAATTGAAATCTACGAATTACAAGAATGCAAGTGTCTTATACACTTGGCAAAACTAGCAAGTCCATTAGTTACAAAAATGACACTTGGAACAACTAGCACTATTCATTAATTACAAAATAACCCATGTCTTATACTTTAGCAATTTTAGCACCATATATTAAAGACGATGATGTGGCCTAACAATTGCACATTGAAGTAACAGCCACATAGTTTAATTGACTGTTAAATTCTTACGAGATGTTACAGTAAAAAAAAATGTCGAAAATGGCAGCATTTTTGCTGTCATTCCGGTGGCTAAAATGGGGGATTGATCCTCCCATGTGGCAGCAAAATGAGAAGATCTACCCCCTATTTTAGCTGCCGAAATGGCAGCAAAAATGCTGCAATTTCCGGTAATAAAAAATTGCTGAAATGGTAGCATTTTTACTGTAATTCCGGCGGCTAAAATGGGGGTAGATCCTTCCATTTTGCTGTTGGAAATGGCCAGCAAATGGGGGCAAAAACTGTCAGAAACGGCAGTATTTTTGCTGCCATTTCGGCAACAGTTATGGATGGTGGATCCCCCAAATTTTCTCCCATGAATGGGCAGCAAAATATGGGGTCTACCGTCCCCAATAACTACTGCGGTTTCTAATAGCTTTTTGGCTGCCGAAAATGACTCCGACAACCATTTTCAGTGGCCTGTTTGGGAGGGGGAGGGAAAGGGGAAGGTGGTGATGGGTGTTTTCTTTTTTTAATTATTTCTAATATTTTTAATATTTTGTTTTTAAAATTAAAAGCTAAAGGGTATACTCGTTATTTTCTACGAAAAGTTGAGGGAATAGTAACAGAAGGGACCTATTATGCGTATTTATGAAAAGTTGGGGACCAAAGAAAGCAAAAAAAGGTTGGGGGCCTTTCCGATTCTTAGCTCAAATATTGAAGACCTTTTGTGAAATTAACCCTTGTGAAAATGGATAAAAATTGCCCATAGGGACCTTTTGTGTTTATTTTTGAAAGATTGACGGACCTGCATGCTTGACAGCAAAGATTAGGATGAAATTGTTATTTTTTGCAAAGGTTGAGGTTCTTTTGTGAAATTTAGCCTAAACTAAAAGAAGTATGCAGGTATGATAGTTAAAAAATAGTTTTCTCAAAAGAAAAAAAAGGGAAAAGTTTTTTTTTTGAAGGAAAAAAATTCTTAAAGAATGGTGATGTTGGCTCGATGATAAACACTAATATATCGTTGTATAATAAAAGATGTGTTCACTTCTATAATAGACAGGCGTTTTTATGGACTTAAAGACTCACAAATTGTTCTCTCTACGGACCCATCAAAGAATACATGCTCATCGATATTGATAACTAGGATTATGCGAACTCTACACTCGATTCTACAAGCATAAATGTGCACGCACCAAACGCTTTAAATTTAAATTTCAGTGCTCTTTGTATCGGCTTCAAGTAAGTGAAATTACATTGATATATATATCAAGGAATGAAATAATAATTGAGATTTAGGGTCTAACTTAAAAGGTCATATTCGTTAAAATTAGCTCAAATATCTTAGCAACATTCTTTAGTTGCTAAGATATTTGATGGTGGTTTATTTTCCGCGAAACTTTGAGAAGTCAAGCTAGATAAGAATAGCCAAACAATCAAATTCGACTCATGATGTACACAATATTGCCCATGATTAAGCCTTAGATATTTTGGGCTCATTTATATCCCTCATTCTATCTAAAAATATCTCCAGCTAGAAGTTTCCTGCCATATACCCTCATAATGGAGATTACTGAGACAATTATGTAAGTCCTGCCATGTGTGTGTATGGTGAAATAATTCCAATTATGTAAGTCCCGCCATGTGTGTGTATGGTGGAATAATTCCGCCATACATCTGGCTCGCGTAGATAGATGGTTTCTTATGTTTTTATAATTGTGCGGGCTCCATAACAGAGTCTGTATTGTCTCTGTAGAACAACTGTTATTTATATAGGGACAAGTATAAAAAGTCTGGTTGGCTCTAATTCAAGTCTACTCGACCGAATTGTAAATTTTACCATCATTAAGTTTTTGTGTTTATAAACTCATTCTATTTAAAATTATAATTTAGTCAAACTAATTATATCCTCATATTTGACGGAATTCATTTGTACTATATAAATCTCAACAATTTATTTTTCAAAAATCTATTTTTACTTTTAAAGATCATTAGTTTGTGTGCGGGAACTCACGTGTTCCTTTTTCTGCTTAGAGAAAATATATTATAATAATAGCAATTTATCTGGTAGGTTGTATTCACTGTTCAGTAAGACCAAATAAGATAATGGGAAAAAATGTTCTAAATAGTTCTTCTCTTATTACTGAAAAAGTTGATGCAACATGAACTGTTGCCGATAGTAGATGACAAAACAGTATGGCACTCATTTCTTGAAAAATGAAAATGGTACTCTTGAATTAAATCCTGATAGTTTAAAGTGATGCTTCAATCATTTCTTCTTACTTTTTCAAAAGGTGTTCACGGGCAAATTTTACATAAAATTAACATGATAATTGAAAATTTTTTAGAAAAACATATAGGGTTAGAGTTGACATCATGTGATTGGAGGTCTGATTCTAAATTCAGAGCCTTATTTGTTTCAATAGTTGGACTCTGATAATTGAATATGAGTTTTGGATTGGTGATCCAATCAAGATACTCGAGGAGAATTTGTGAGTTGTTGTAATAAGGCTTAACTGATGGACTTCAAGAAGAAATCTTATGGGTTTGATCGTTGGATTTTCAGCCAGTCATGTTTGAAGTTGACACTAAGCAAGTGTTTGAAGCTGACACTGAGCAAGTGGATGATGCTCTCAAGGGCAGTAACACTAATAATTCAGAGTTGTTTGAAGTCAACGCGAAGCAAGTGGTTGACGCTCTCAAGGGCAATAAAACTAATATTTCAGAGTTCGGCTAGATCATTAACGATTGCAAGGTCCCCATACAACACAGCAGTGTTCTTGTAGCGTAAGAGTCACAAGATGGTAGAAGAGGGTAATAGAAATTTGTCGTCTGTCAGAGTCACAAGATGGTAGAAAAGGGTAATAGAAATTTGACGACGACCCCAAGCTGAGACATTGAAATTTTTTTTTTTTATTTTTCAAAAGATTTTAAAAGGATTTTTTGGGAAACGGGAGTGGTCGGGGAAGCGGGTGGCTAGCCCCACCTCCGCGTTTGAGGCGATGCCCATGAATTAGCTAGATTATGTGATAACGTTTCTAGCGGTTTTTCTAGGAAATCTCTTCCTGAAGGAGCTAAAATTTCTATGTGGATTGCCAAAGCGTACACGCCACATATACAATCCAAAATTCCCCCATTTCTACCGGGCCCCACCAGGGAAGAAAAATCTCCGACTACATAACCCTAACCTCCCCACCAATATTTTCAAAACCCCCCACGCAAACTCTCTCTCTCTCTCTCTCTCTCTGTGGCTGAGCTCCTCCACCCCCACCCAAACCAACTTGCCTCCGGCGGCCGGCGAAGCTGATCGGACGACGGAGATCCACATGTACCTTCCTTTTGTGATGGGAACCCCCCGCTCTCTCTCTCTCTCTCTGACTCTGTCCGACGACTACACAGTAAAGAGCTGCGTCACACTTTTAGGTTTTACTCGCAGCAATTGAAGACATGGGCAGCATGGCTACATTATTACGGGAAGAAGCTCGAAGAATCTCTACGGGAAGAGGGGAACAGGTTGCAAGATGCATTGGCTAAGGGTGCTGGTCTGCCGGAAGTTCCCCAAGTTTAGGGGCAACCATCTATGCTTCAAGATTTGCGGCTATGCACTTCGTCTATTGCAGCGAAATGGTACTAGGATGGCCAGAATACCAGAGATGATACCGCCATACTGCTTCAGAAGCAGGCTGAACTAGATTTCATAGTTGAAGAGAAGTAAATTTAGGACATTTTCATTCTTTAGTTTTTTTTAAGTATAGTATAATTTTTGTTTCTACAAGTCACAAGTTAATTGTACGCTACGTGTGTAATTCCTTTCCTTATGAAAGAAATACATTCACTATAGTATATCATTATAGCGTCAATATGAAATCCGCATTTTACATCTTTTACTCTTGAAAAGAAAAATAACCCACACCGTTGGAACTCAAACCCGTGATGTTCAAAGAATTTTGGCTGGAGATTGTATAAGCTCTGCTTGGCAACTTACATCAACGAGAGGTGACACATTATAAACACTTGTCAAAGTAGACTGAGATTTCCTTGTATTACACTTGGAAGTGTTGAAGCTACTTGAGCACCTACGATCCAGCAGACACAAAATAACGGCGGGTTCATTAGTGATTTAGCTACTCAACTTTGTTAATATATTTAACTTCAAATTCAATCTTCCACTTTAAAAGCTGACTGACTCGTCCATAGAACGGGAGAGAGGGATTTTTTTTTTTTTTTGGGGGGAGGAGTTCCTTTACAAAAGGAGGGTGCATGTGGACTTCTCCGTCTTCCGATCAACTTCACCGGCCGCCTGAAATTTGTGGCAGTTTGGCTTGGGTGGGGGGCGGAGGAGCTCAGCCAGAGAGAGAGGGGTCGAATTTTGGGGGGAGAGGGTTCTGAAAATGTTGGTGGGGTGGGAGGGGTGGCGTTATGTTATCAAAATTTTCCCAGGTTAATGGTGGAATTTTGGGTTGCATATGTGGCGTGTACCCTTTGGCAATCCACGTACGACTTTTCCTTTGCGAAGAGATTTCTTTTTTTTTTTTTTTTTATGGCAATAGAAAAACCGACGTTTCTAGCCCTATACTTTGAAATGGGGTGCCTCCATTTCCCGTTACCTCTCTTATATATGACGTAAACAAATTGAATGAGCAGTGAATTTAATCTTTCAAAAAATTGAGTACAAGTATACGTGGTTATCATGCCCAGTTTTGTAGGTATGATTAGGGATGTAGAAATGGGTTTCGGTCTCGAGTTTTTAAAGAATCAAGATCAGACTAAATAACTTTAGTTTGGTTTTCGTCTCGGTCTAAAAAATGACAAGCTCAAACAGTTTCGTTCCCGATTCGGGCTCGGGTAATGAATTCAGTTTTTTTCGGGTTTTTCTGAGCTTGTTAAAAATTTTTTCTATAGACTTATTAATGTAAAAACACATATAAACAAAGTTTAGAACAAACAAATAGAAGAGTTTTATGTACAACAAAAATATTAACATGCCTCTGTAATGTCGAAGTACTAGACTTACTTGTATTTATCATTTTTTTAATTTTAACAAATCTAAAATTATTAAATATTTGAAATATGTATCCTAAATTGGAAAATAAATGTAAAAATCATAAATATTAAAAATCATAAATATTATATCTACTTTATAATTTTAACAATTTTACGATACAATTTTGATATTTTTAAAAGGTAAAAGATGGATAATTTCTGCTTTATTATACATTTATGGAGATTAAATATTACAAAAATGATGTAATTGTAAAAAATAAATAACACTTACCACTTAAAATAAAAGTAAGAAAATCTATTTTACACTTTTTACAAATAAGAAAACCATTAAAATAAATGAAAAGATGTAAAAGCACAAATTCTCCACGTGTATATATAAATATATATATATATTTTATATAATAATAGCATATAACTTAAATTGAGTCAATAAATATATTATAAATCTGAACAATTTTCTTTAACAAAATCCTTACAATGTTACAAATTCTAGTAACATTATATATTAACACAATTGTTCTAGACTATTACTTAAAAAATAATATAATGATGATTTTTAAAGAAGTTTATTGGCTAAAAAATTTTAACTTGAAAAAGAAATTTAGTAGTATTACTTTAACTTTTTAATTGTCCCACATTGAAAGTTTTATAAAAAAAATATGATTAGAGCTTATAAATGAGATGAGCTTTTGTGAAAATGACTATGTAACTGAAATTTTGTGGACTTTGAGGCAAATTAATAACTGTCTTGGTCCTTTATATTTAGTTTTAAATTTAAATGATTGTCCTACATTGAAAGTTTTGTAAGAAAGTAAGATAATTGAGACTTATAAATAAGATAAGTCATTGTCCAAGTGACTATGTAACGGAAATAGTTTTGATTATTCCCTCTAGGGTATAATGAAAAATGAAAACTGACTTTCAATTTATATATTAAAAAAAAGAAAAAGAAAAAAGTCAACCGGTTTTTTACCAGATTTCTGGGTTTTCAAAAGAAAACCCGGGACCGGACCGGTCCTAGACCAGACCTGATTGGTCATTTTGGCTCCAAAACTGGGATCGAGACAGGCCCGTTTGGTCCGGTTTCGGGCCAGTTCAACCGGTATTGGTTTTTTTGCACACCCGTAGGTATGGTTCGTGACTTGTGACTCATCTTTGGTCTTTTAAAATTAGTTTCTTAGTTTTTCACTGGGGTTATTTCACGCTATTCATTTTATTATCATCTTTAGAACATCTCCAATGGGAGAGGGTTATCTCCAAAGATCAAACATAAAAAAAAAAGTAAAGTGGACCTCATATGTCTCTTATTTTCTTTTAATTTTTTTCTTTTAATAGTTTTTCTCTCATTTACACTATTTTATTCTTATTTTTCTTTCCCAATGTCAACTCTAAGGTTCAAAATCACACCTTCATCTCCACATTCTCCACTATTATTTTATTATTATTTTTGAATTTCTATTTTTCTTTATACTCTTTTCACTTTTTACTCCTTTTTTTCTTACACTCATTTCCTTCGACTCATTCAATTTAAATAATTATCTCCTCACAATCTCTCACCTCTATCACCTCCACTTCCAACTCCACACTTGCCATTGGAGATGCATGAGAGAGCTAATTTCCTCTTCTAGGATATATGTGTGTGTATATATATATAAAGGTTACAATTGATGCAACATTGTCACATCAACTTTATATAAACTGGAATGCTTAAATGGTAATGTCAAATCATCACATTATTTTTCTATCCTTTATTGCTCTCCCTACTTTACAAAGATAATGTGATAGTTATTTTTACATAGATTAAAAAACAATAATTAATTAATACAGTTGAAAAATCCAAGTTTGTCTATATTTTTTTCATATATACATGTATGTTTCATTAATTATTTAAAAATATACTTCCAATACATAGTTCGTTGATGTTCAGTAGTAACAAGATACATTAATTAGATGCATATATGGATATGAAAAATTAACGATATACTCAATATGATAAGTTGACCATTTTTTTTGAGACAGACGAAAATAATAGACCGAGGTTGTACATTGATATGTCAAAATGAGTGCTAATTTTGGGTTGCTAGTATTGCTCATTTGAAAAACTCTAGGAGTATTTAATACCCAATCCGGCTACAAAGCCTTACCTACAGAGTTTTATCTCCTATTAAGGAGTCTTATGGCTTACGTGGCGGAAATCTAATAAAAGCGGCCCCACGTGGGGCCTCTTTTATTAGATTTCCGCCACGTAGCCATCTATCTCCTTAATAGGAGCCTTATCTATCTCCTTAACAAAATTTACTTAATACTTAGCTAATAAGAATCCAGATAAGTGGATATGACCTTTCTGAATTTACACATGGGGCCGCTTTTATTAGATTTCCGCCACGTAGCCATCTATCTCCTTAATAGGAGCCTTATCTATCTCCTTAACAAAATTTACTTAATACTTAGCTAATAAGAATCCAGATAAGTGGATATGACCTTTCTGAATTTACACATGGGGCCGCTTTTATTAGATTTCCGCCACGTAGCCATCTATCTCCTTAATAGGAGCCTTATCTATCTCCTTAACAAAATTTACTTAATACTTAGCTAATAAGAATCCAGATAAGTGGATATGACCTTTCTGAATTTACACATGGGGCCGCTTTTATTAGATTTCCGCCACGTAGCCATCTATCTCCTTAATAGGAGCCTTATCTATCTCCTTAACAAAATTTACTTAATACTTAGCTAATAAGAATCCAGATAAGTGGATATGACCTTTCTGAATTTACACATGGGGCCGCTTTTATTAGATTTCCGCCACGTAGCCATCTATCTCCTTAATAGGAGCCTTATCTATCTCCTTAACAAAATTTACTTAATACTTAGCTAATAAGAATCCAGATAAGCGGATATGACCTTTCTGAATTTATTTATCAATTAAATTGGTCCATGTATCTAATTGTACAAGAAAATAGTATAATCACTTTCCAGAGCAAGAATTTTATTGTACCTATACATGCATATTATTATGCATGCGTGTAATACATAGCATGCGTATAGGCTAAAAGTGTGAAGTTCTTGTAATTTAGATATTTAACATATATACATATATGTAAAATAACATGTATGCGTGTAGGCAAAATAAAATTCTTCTGTTCCAGAGACACTGAATGTTTCTATAGTCTCCTTTATGGAGACATCCGACCTCATCCAACTGTACAAATTTTGTCCACGAGGCATGAACCCACATATAAGTCCCTTTTTCTTTTTTGCACGTGAACCCATTTGTGGATTCATGTTAAAAAAGAGGATAACGGCGTCCAAAAATGATATCACGACAGGCACACGTGGTAAGAGATTATTGGGGAAATTTACACACCGTGTGCCCTTGTATGTAGAGGCCCACACAACTGTCCTAATAATTTCGAGTCATGTGTGTATATGACATGACGAGATTATCCCACCATACATTTAACGGAATCCCGCCATACATTTAGCGGAAAGTCATTACTGTATTTGTGCAAAATCTACGTGCATTATATAGAGATACCATGTTTTTTTTTTTTTTAAATCAAAATTAGAAAACTGTGCTAGACAACATTAAACTTAAAAAGAAAATTTAGACAGTTTTCTTGTAGAGTCTAAGTGAAAATGAATGGATCTATCTGAAGTCGGACCTTGTTCAGATCTGGCGCGGTGGGACATGATTATGAACTTAGCCTAGACATAGAATTGGATCGAAAACAGCACAATTAACCTTAGTTGGCTCAAAATTTTTTCTTTTTCTTAGTCTTTACAAAATACAAATGCTAGAACAAGCATATAATTTGAAGATCCCAACTATACATAGAAACTCGATATATAACATATGTGCATCCAGAAGGCCATTAAAACTAACCCAAAATTAAAATTAAAATTAAAAAATGAAAAATGAAAGAAAAAATAAAAATAATAATAATTGAATCTTTAAAGAAACACAACAAATTACATTGATCAGATCTTGTGATGTTGCTTGCATTGCCATACAGATCTCGCTCGGACGATCTCGGCATTATCGTCTTCCATTCGAAGCAAATGTGTGCATTTGAAATCTTCTTCTGCAGTACTAGTTCTGTTTTCAGGTGTTTTTGGTTTCATGCTTGTTAATGATTCCAGAACTTTGGACTGACGGCATTCACGTCGATACTCTAATGTCATACTCGTTAGATTATAGTCTTCTAGGACATGTACTGGGACGCTCTGCGCATAAAAAACTCAAAACACGATATTAATTTTTTTTTTTTACATAATAATAAATTATTTATAGTCGATAAGTTTCAAATTGATGACTCAACATTACGACTACTAATGATTGGTTAATGTGTGCAAAATTCGAGCTTATATATTTCTTGAATCTTCATACCTCTAAAATCCATCCAATGTATTTGACATTGTTAACATGTTGATTCGCATCCATATCGTTCCATCGTGGCTGAAAAAGGAACAAATTTTCTTGCTAAAAAAATCGAAAAATTAATTTTCTTAATTTATATAATCCTTGAATTTATTTTGAGCACTTACAGCTAAACCAGATCGAATTCTTTCAGCAGATTCATCGGTGAGTTTTTCGATCTTTTCACTATCGGTGTCTTCGGTTGCAATTGCTTTTCTATTGAGGTAGAAGGGCTGGACTTCATTTTTCACTTCTTCAGGGATTTTACACAATCTTCTTGTTTCTCTATTCATGATCACCCATGTGCTGCACAGGAAAATAATAATTATATGTTGTACCAAATACATAGTTAAATTAATGCAAATACGAGGAAATATATATATATATATACACACACCTTGTTGCCCTTGTTATGATTTTGCGGGTATTGGAGTCTCGAATAATCCAGTCGCGGAGCATTGCATTTTTTCCAGCTGCGTCGACCCATGTATCTATCTCTACAACGTCACCCCTGTCAGCATTCTTGGACATTAGATCACCGGAGAAAAGATTGGAAGAAGGGAAAAGAAACGAATAGATTTAGAACTTTAGGTATACGCAATGTAAAGTTTAAGTTGTTAGAGAGCGTATCACTCGAATATTGTCTTTCAATTCCGACCAAAAAAGCCGGATGATGACTAAGCCGATGTTAGTTTCTCCTTTCAATTTCAAAATGGAAATTCATCGCGTCTTTTTTATTTATATATTTTGTGAGACCGAAAAGTTTTCTGCAAGAAAATCGTCGGAAAGAAGAAAAATAAAGCATACCAGGAGCTGTATTTGTCGACTTGAACGTGAATTCGAGTGACAACCCAAATCAATTTCCTGAGGCTCATTTCCCTGGTTGCACCAAATCCATTGCCAGCAACACCTGAGCTTGCTACATGATTCAGTGCTGTCTCCTGTTGTGCGAGAAAAATTCGTCGAATTAGAACAACAAAAATACCGTTTCGCCACGTAAATCGTTCCCAATAAATTGATCAGAGTCGACTACAGAAAACATTTTCCAACACTTGAAGCAAAGAATAACCAACCTGAAGGAGATTCATAAGAGTCTCCATCGTAGCAGTTTTGTCCGGTCCGATTTCATAAGACCTTATAACAAAGGATTGCCTGTAAACAAACTTATCCTTCACAAACCTGCCAAGAAGATATTCATGATCATGACTCAGATCTTCTGTACTGCTATCTTTAAGCAAATCATTGTTCCTATGGACTAAAAACGGCATCCCTTCGACGTGAATCCCATTAAATTTCTTCCCGTTTATTGTCTCGACGTTTTTGGAACCTTTTAAATTTGCAGTCACCTTCATCTTCAAGAATCCCCTGCTTCTGCAGGCATGGCTTGGAGAGGAGAAGCTGACATTAATCCAAAAATGGTCCTTTTTCGGGTCGGAACAACCGGAAAAATCATCCCAACAAGGGAGGCTTGAGCCAGAGGCAGGAATTTGAATCAATGCCATTATGAGTGCTAAAGTTCATTAATTAGTTTAGGGATTTAATTAAGCTAATGTTGAGTTACTTGTGGAAAGAAATAGCTTAAATTGATGAAATTAGGCAAACTAATCGTTTGAAAAGACAAAAGTTTAATTAGAAGAAATGGGAGAATAAGTGTGTTGAAGTAAAATTAAGGAGGAAGGGAAATAAGATTTTGCAGGTGAACCACTTTTTTGAGTGGGGAAGAAAATGGAGAACTCTTTTATCCTTCCCTGCCTTGCACGGAAATTTGGAGAGTCATTTTCTGGTTTAAGTAATTAGTTTCCATGGTCCTCGCGTCATTAATTACAAAGAAAATATTTGCGAGACTCCACGTCTCGTCGGCCCGACTGGTTCGGTTGATGCGAGATATAATAGAAATTGTATTAGATATGAGTAAAATTGATCTAACACCAAAAATATGAGCTGTGTATTGAGACACGCCATATAATTGCAATTTTCTATGTGGCATATCTCGATGAACATCACACAGGTATATGATACATATAGTGCCATATCATATAGTGTTACAACGAGATAGTCAGTCCCTCATCTTGAATGATAAAGTTTATATATATATGTGTGTGTGTGTGTGTATATGAGTAGTGAGACATACATACAGATAGATGTCCAAATAGGAGTACAATTTTAATTTCACACCATGTCTAAACACCTTTGTACATTTCATCTGTATAATAATCTCAATCCTTTCTACTACGCAAAGCTAAAATGGATTTTTTTTTTTTTTTTTTTACTTTGGGTCAAATTAAGTTAAAACTTTCAACAATTTTTTGAATTACTTATTTTCTTAAAACGAAAATTTGCCTTTGAGTATCGAATGTTGCTTTTGTGACTAACAAGTAACAAATTGCATTTAATGAATGGGCAAGAGACTAGTGTAAAATTATCGTTCATGTCGTTTGAACTTATGACATTTTTACACTTTTTATTCATACCCCTCTCCTCCGGCCTCCTCCCAATTGGCACCTTCCTTTTGTGGTGGCAATTTACGCTGCATTATAAGGTGTAGTGCCCCTTTCTTTTCTTCGGAAATTTTATATATGAGATTGTAGGAAAAGAAAACTAAATCATTAATATAAAATTTAGATTTTATAAACATCTCTGGTAATTTCTTCTATTGGGAATGTGCATTTTCATACGGTTAAATGCCTACCCAGCGCTTCATAAAAAACCTAGTGCATTCATAATTTTGAATTATTAATATATATATATATATATATATCCTCTTTCAAGGGAAAAAATGTATATATCCTCTTTCTTTTATAGCTAATCTAAAAGTTATCTGGAGTCTTCCTTCAAAAAAAAAAAAAATTGTATAGAGTCTTCTCTTAATTCACATTTACCATTGAAGATGTTAGTCTTCTCTCCTTATTCTATTTTATGTCATATATCTATGCAATATATAGCTTGGCATTGAAGCTGTGCTGCCAGCCTAGAATCCATTTCTTTGCTCAGTCAAGCTTATTTGTCCCCTAAAGATGATTTGATTTGTATTTTTCAAAATTAATTCTCTCTCAAACTAATTTTTGACCACACATGTATCTTTTAATTTAAAGTAATCTTTCACGTAGATTTGTAATTTTTTCTAATTTTTAAACAACAAATTTTCTCCTAAAAAATCACTTTTTCAGTGAATCAATTTAAAAAAATCCCAATCATCAAACACCTTCTAATGTGTCGGCATGAGTGGTAGCTCACACTCCTTTCTTCTCCGACATGAGTCCTAGTCGTTGCGCTACAGTTCGTTTCCCGGTTCGCTTGCTTCCACTTCTGATTGGTTTCATTCGTCCCCAACCCTAATGAATGAACTATGAAAGGGGTCAGTCAAGTGGTTTGGGTTTTAGGTCAGTTCTCGTTCGCCCACCCTTTTATAGTCCATTAGTAGGTAGGGTGGTAAACTTAGAGGCCGCCTGCCTCTTCTTTAGACTTGTCCTCGACAACCTGGCAGTTCTTCGATCTCCGTTTTTAGAGGCAGGAGTGCTTGGTCACTGGGGTTTCCTTTTCCTCAACTAATTCGGTTGTGTCAGCCTTCGTCTAACATTTTGTTATGAACTAGCCGAACAAAGATGGATTGAAGGTCAAATAGATTGGAGTGAAAGTGGCACCAGACCTTTGATCAACGACAAGATATATTATACCCTTCTTGACTGAATTCATTCTATTGAAGCGTAACGTAAAAAGCTCCTTCTCATGTTGCATTTCTTTGGTTTGGAAGTTCCAGAATGTTGTCTGTGGATTTCTAACAAAGAAAAGTCGATTACTATACCACTCCTTGAGGCATCATTCCAGGATTTGCAGTCCGATACATTTCCATTATGTTACCTAGCCAAACCCTTCATCTTATGTGCCAAAGTAAAAGGGTTGTTCCTCCTTCTCCGCTCCCTCTTTTTCTACATATACGACGACGGGTTATTAGAGAAGAAGGTTCAAAAACTTTGCCTTGCTTAATCTTCCTTTTCTGATTGAAAGTAGCAAGCCACTCTACTAAGGTTGCTCATCCGACCCGACAGATCTGTTGTTTATGTGGCTATGCAATACAGCTGAAAAAAATAAGCCCTATATATGTTATTAGTATTGATCTCATATCTATAAGTAGCGTTCACTATTAAGCCCACACTCGTCTATTCATTTCAAGCTTGATCCTACCCTTAGACTCATTTCCTTTTTCGAGAACCTTCTCTCATAGATTCCCTTTACCAAGTCATCGCCAGTAATCAACTCTTATCGTTCGTGGCTAAGGGAGGGTTTCTTTCTTGTCTTACCCAAAAACTTTTTTATTTTCATTTGAGAAAGACTCTCCTGTGGCAAGGTTTTACACAAAGGGCCAGCGGCCTTCTTTTTCTCGCTTGCCATTAGTCCATCTAGCGCCTTTTGGTTTGGGTCGGCCCAGAGATTAGACTGCTTGGGTTATTTTTCTAGCACTAGTATCGAAGGCAGTCAACGTGTCAACCAGTCTTACCACTAGAATGCCTATTGATATAGTGATTGGACTTTCAAAAGTGTCCAAACTAACCAGAATGACCTTTCTTATAAATGATTGTACTTTAAAAGAGTTAAGTAAAAGGATGATTATGACTTTAATTAATGTAACAAAATGAAAATAAAATAATTAATATCCCATCATGCCCATCGCGCTTCAACATGCTCAGCGTCGGTGGGTGGATAAAGGGATATGGTATTTGTCAGATATTGGGACGAGTCGCATAAAGTGATAATTATTTATTTATTATTATTATTATTATTATTATTATATATATACACACACAAAGGGTATGGAGTGGAGTGGAGTGGGATGGGGGATTCGAACCCGGACATCTCCGGTGAAGGTTAAGGCTCCTAGTCACTTGGGCTGCATTTGATCCCCGTTATTTATAAGTTTATATATATTTATCAATTAATTAATTTATGTAAAATTATCATTTTATTAAATTATTATTATTGACTTCTTAATGATCAAATTAAAAGGTTTCGGGATCAAGAAGACCTTTGAAATCATGATGTAAGAAAACAAAGTGTAGTCGAACTTACAAGGGGTGCAAATTAAGGCTGGATTGCCTGACTTGATAATATTGTAGTATTATACTTATACAAAAAGTTTCTAATACTATCCATTCGTATCATGATGGTACCATATATATCTAAATAAATACTAAAGAAATCAACCATTAGTATTAATTCACCTTTTCTAGATGAAATTAGTGTACTAGACGTGCGTTGCACGTAAGTTGGCCATAATTAGATTTAGAATGTGACTATTGCAATTAAATAGAAAATGGCATGAACATTATCATTATTATTATTATTTGAAATGAAATGAATATTATTATCTTGAAAGATGGCATGAATTTGTAGTGACCAAACAAATTAACAAAATCATATAAGAACTAATAATTAGCATATTAACACTATAGAAGATAAAGAGGGAAGAGGCTCAGGCATCAAGAAAAGTTTTCAATTGAATGATTTGAGTCCCTTGACAGTTGTCTGAAAATTTTCAAAGTTTAACCAAGTACATTTCCATGTATATTTCCCTTCTTTGACGTGGTTTACTAGTTTCATATCTTGAAACAACCCTTGGAAATTAGTGAAAATTGTTGAGGCTTAAAGCGTAATTGTTGCAATAGCTCCCAAATGAAAGATAAGTAATTTCACGAAGAGTAGAGGACAAAGTGCAACGGTATAATGAAATCTTCAAATATACATATGGAAGCAAAATTGTTCTACATAAAACAGATGTCCAGGATCCAGATAATGTATTACCACCCCCACGCTATCCCCATTACTACAAATGAGAAGGCTGCAGTGAATGAAAATAAATAGACAACAAACAAATAATTCATGAAAAAATCAAACTATAAATGTCATCAATAACTATGTTATTGTTAAAATCATAAGCTACAAAAAGTTAGTATACCGTCGGTTGAAAGAAACAAGCTCAACAACTTCCAATCAAACACAATGAAAAAAAAGAGAAGCGGGGTCCAATGAGACAAATTTTGAAAACTTTGAACACTTAAAAGGATAAAGTCATTGAAATAGAGGGATCAAGTTTTTTATCACTGAAAAATACAGACATTTTATTTTTGCTTACATGCAGACATGATATTACGCGTGCTTATATATGTGTTAAACATCTAAGTTACAACCACCTTACACTTATAGTTTGAATGTATGTCACATATAAAATGCAGACATAATAATATGAATACAACCACCTTACACTTGTAGTTTGAATGTATGTCACATATAAAATTTCTTCTCAAAAATATAATCATAAACTTTAAATATTAATAGTAGGTCTTCTTACTAATTAATACTCAAATTTATCCTTAATAATTGAGAAAAACACAAAAAATTACTACTAAAATAATGTCATAGATAGTAAATGACCATGTAACTAAATCTATCTCACGTGCCAAACTCTTAATTTAAAACCCAAAAAATCCAAGAAAAGGAGATGAAGTGATAAAAACCTCTCCATGTATGCAACTAGTGGAGAATATTTTTGCATTGAAAAACTACAATTGTATGTTAAATATTATTCAAATTCAAATATCAAATACCTACCCTCCGATGATTAAAATGAAAATAAGTTATTATAATACACTAGATTGTTACCCGTGCATTGCACGGGAAGGTATTAAATCAAATTATATATGATATTAGTACAAAATGTTAAACAATATAGGATTAATCATATTGAACTACAATGTTTTGATTATCTTGCTGTTAACTAATAGTTACTATGTGCTTATTTGATATGGAATGCTATTAAATAACTTTAGTAGGAATTGCAAAAAGACTCGACAAACTCAATACTCACGGGTAACCGATCGTGTTAAGATAGAGAATAGCCGACTAAATAGGTAATTCAGTCGGGGATGAGATAAAAAAAAATCGACCTGACTTAGCAATGTACCAATGAAGGGTATGATAATATTTACTCCCACCTGGCCCATTTACCTTTTCCTGGACAAAAATAAGAATATTTAGTAAAAACTCTAATGGTTTGAAAAGTAAAAAGGTGATAAAACTTATCAAGAAAGCTCATAAATTTCAATTGTAATTTTAGTATTTAGAATATTATTAATAAACAAAAAATGAAAATAGCAATATATAAATATATTTAAATTATCTAATAAATGAGTAATATGAATTACATGTACCAACCCTTCCCCGACCCGTCTCTGATTTAAGTGGAGATGAGAAAAAAATTAATATGTACGTTAATTGGTATAGCATACCTGATCCCGACCCAACCCCTCCCATTGTCATTCTTATATCTCAGGAAATTAAATATTTTATTTTTCTCCGTGACTATACTGTGAATTTTGTAAACTATGAAATATTAATTAAACTATATTTATCATATACAAAAGAAATAACATAATAATTAACCAGTCGATTTAAAAACATATAAACAATAATTAAAAATTAATATTAGCTAAAGATTAAATAGTTTAATACAAGTTATGAAATACTTCTTAGATAAGATATGCATATTAAGAAAATTTTAAATTAAAAAAATAAAAAAAAAACATTGAATATAAAGTAATCTAAAAAATACTTATTTATCATATACAAAAGAAGTAACATAATAATTAATCAGGTGATTTAAAAACATATAAATAATAATTAAAAATTAATATCAGCTAAAGATTAAATAGTTTAATACAAATTACGAAATACTTCTTAGACTAAGATATGCATATTAAAAAAATTTTAAATTAAAAAATGTAAAAACATTGAATATAAATTAATCTAACAAAATATTTAAAAAGATAAGATACATCCAACGAAATATTTAATCAAAATATTTGAAGATAAGAATATATAATAATAATTTATATAGATAGAAAAGGTACCGCAGACTAATCTGCTTGTATATATAGATAGATAGATAAGTTATATAACAATAATTTATTTGGGTCTAAATATTTAACTTTCTCCTTTTATTTCCATTAATCAAAGCAACATTCCACAATTACAACTCCTGGCAACCAAACAAGTAATCTTTTAACTCATCAATCTAGTAAAAGTTTGTCACTAAGAAAACCTAAGCATCTAGTAAAAGTTAGTCCATAACAAAACTAAACATAAATAAAAAAACCTCAAATTTCATAAATAGTCCCAAATTTTTTGTTCAAGAACATTGTATAGAAACCTTGATACCAATACTAATCTATTAATATATAAAAGCGTTTTAGTGAGATTTTGGTTTTTCCCGGACAAAGTTCTTGTGTAAAACTTGTGGTAACTGTTTTATCTATATATTGATGGATTGGTTCTTTTTCTTTTTTTTCATTTTTTTAATAATATATGATTCCTCCAATTTTCGCTAACAGTACGCAATCGACTTCTCCCCAAATATATTTTTCCATTTTCAAATAATATATGATTCCCCCAATTTTCTCTAAAAAACGCACTCCACTTCTTCCCAAATATATTTTTCCATTTTTTAATAATTTATGATATGACTTCTTCCCAAATATATTTTTCCATTTTTTAATACTACGTGAGATGATTCCCCCAAATTTCTCTAAACCTACACTCTTCACTCCTCCCCAAATATAACTCTTTGTTTTCTTCCCATTTCCACTGAGAATATGCATCCTCCTTCTTCCTTCATATACTTTAATTTAATTGATCTTTGCATAAAAAAAGTGTGTTCTCTTATTCTTTAATGTTCTATGGTCATCGATTTCGTTCGTCACGTTCGATTGTAGGGTTATCTCATATGAAGTCGTACCCTTGAGTCTGTGCGTTTTTTGTCTACCAACGGATCTTGATTTTCAACACGTTTTGTATAATTTGAGTAAGGAAATATCAATATTTCCTTATTCCATTGTCTTTTACACAATATGGTAAGAATGAAATTTTGATTTTTATCATATTTTATGTGTGATTAGACTTTGTACGATAGCTTTCTTTAATATGTATTGAAATTTAAATAGGGAACAACTATTGTGAATGGTCTATCTGAAGAAATATACAAGTTAATTGGTCAGCGTTTGTTGTTCTACATTGATATCAATTTTGATAAACGCAATCCCAAGCAGATGGTTTATTCAGTTAATTGGGTTATGGATAACAATGAATTTCTTAATATGCTACCAGAAGATGAGGAATCTGAGTCTAAAATGATCTTTGCACTTTATGGTTTTTATTTTATTTGCCATTTTACTTTACTCATAATTTATTATTAATTGATTTGTTGTATCTTTTGAATAGGAGTATAACTCCGACTCTAATCTTGAACTGCTATTTAAGCGGCCCACACCTATAGAATCTAAGGTAAATAATTTATTTTTCTTATAACAATAGTTTTACTTAATCTGTTGGTTGTTGATTGTTATAAATAAATTTCCATGCCTTTCAGACATTTGAGTCACTTAAGGATAATTCTGATATAACTCTTCATATTACTCCTCCAAAGAGGTCATCTGCTGATGACACTGATGCCGAACCAGTTCCTCAACAGTCTTCAGCTAAAATTGCACGTGTAGTGAAACAGGAGAAGCCGTGAAGGATTGTTCATGGATTATGAAATGTAATTTCATATTATAAGTTTCACTTGAATACTGATTTAGTTTTAATTTCATATTATAAGTTTCGCTTGAATACTGATTTAGTTTTAATTGGGTTGTTTCGATTTTGTTCTTGAAAATTACATTATACTTTGTTATTTTGTTGGTTTCGAGTTTTAATTCCACTATTCTCTATTTTATGATTCCCATCATTTTATTTAAATTGTTTTTGATATATATATATATATATATATATATATATATAGTGTTAGATGATATTTAATCTTGGATGATTTCTTTTGTGTTCTACTATTTAGTTTAAGTTGTTTATTTTATTGCTCTACGTTTTTACCGAACTCTTAAAAATTTTACCATATAAAATATATTATAAAATTTAATTTAACGTGATACATGAATAAAGGAAAATTTATTAATACGATTTCGATGATGATTTTTTAATGACTAAGAGAATTATTTGTTCTTAAAAACAAGAATGTTGAGTCAGTTATTATATCAACAACACATATGAAGGGTTGTTTTAAGGGGAAGAAAAAACAAACAAACAAAATTCATTTTACTGAATGAACTTGGTAGCAATATACGTAATTAGTACATATAAGAAATTTTGTGTTTATTTTGTTTGGTTTATTTTAAAATTTTTCTTCTTCAATTCACTAAATTCCTAACGATGTTGATTGAGAAACTTGTGCAATTGCTATAAATGTAACCTTCCCGCATATTTTTTTTTTAAAATTTATTTCTAAGTTCATTTTTATTGTTCATGTATTCAAACTTTTACACTTGTATCTGTATATTGTGAAGATCACTAATGATGTATTATTTAGAAATATAGTATTTTCATGATTTGTCACTGCAATATTTAAATTTAGTCATTAAAGTAGGGGTGCATCTCATTGAATCTATCATCACGTACTTAGTGAATGTATTCATGATTTTTTTTTAAAGTACAACGGATCGTACATTATGTTATTTTTCATTGGCAAAAATCCACGACTTTCTACTTCATTGTATGTGCCCTCCCGTGCAACGTACGGGTGCAGTACTAGTTTCAACAATGCCATCGAAGAAAGAAAATGGAAGTTAGTAAATTCTTAAATCAAACTCAAAACCCATATGTTAGCAATATTTCAAAGTCAAAGAGGATGGAAAAGATGAAGAATTCATCTAAGAACACAAAAAAGCTAAAAAAATTTGCCAATCCTACGAATGTAAATAGAAAAAATAGATCACAAGAAATCAAAAAAATATAAAAATAAAAAAAGAACATATCACAACGTGGGAGAAAGAGTTGTGGGCTTAGATTGCAGGTATAATCAGTGGTGGCGTGGCGTCTGAGTATAGTTCTGTAACAACGTTTCCTGAATAATTTGGTTCAAAGAGAAAGTGAAAGTCTATAAAAAGAAGAATAATAATAATCTATATATTAATAATAAGATAAGTTTTGTGGTATTTTTTTTCCCGCCAATAGTTTGGTTTCATAAGAATTCTAATGATATCACTAATGACATCATTTATGAAGTTATATTTTTTTTTCTGAATTATCTTTTTTACTGTATCTTTCTTATCTTTTTATTTTCAAAATTTATACTGATCCAGTCCGTTTCTAATCTCTATAGTTATGTTTGTGTTCAATTCACATTTCCTTAATTTCTCTTCTTTGTGCCTTATCCTCGAATCTTCATCCGATTATTGCTTCAATTTGAAACTCAAATATTCTAATATTTCTCTTCGTTTATCTTTGATTGTTGAGTTGAATTAATTTTCATTTTATTTCATTAATTCCTCTTCATGATTTCTACTTTTCAGTTTTTGATGTAAGATTTCTTTTCTTAACTCTTCATGTGTCTTTAATTTTTTTATTTGAATTAATTTTTTTAGAATATTTGAACTAATTTTTTTTTATATTTTCCTAATTAGTCCTTTTCTTGATTTTTAATTTTAGGTTTCCAATTGAAGATTTCAATTGGGTGTCGTGTTGTGTTTGAGCATGAATTGTACTTTTAATTCGGATTATCATTCTACTACTTGTGTTGTGGGGAAATTTTTTTTAGACATTTAACTTTATTTTATTTTTTACCATCCCCCTACCCACACTTGATTATTTTATTACTATGAATAAAAAAATGAACTGATCTCTCTCTCTCTCTCTTTCTCTCCTCTTCCTTCTCACACACACAGATATACTACTCTTGCTGCAAATATTATAATAAACATTTGAAATTTTTTTTAGCATACTTCAACAATTCACGATTAATTCTTTTCAAAAAAAACTCGAATTAACCTACTTTACACATTTTAAATTTATAAAAGTCAAATTTGACGAATTATGATCTGATTGGTTTTTTTTGAAAATTATAGTTACATAAATTATATATTGCCACTGCTGTTTTCATGGAAATTAATTAATCATATTCATATTTGTGGAAGTTTAACGGAAAATTGTTGTTCTTGTGGAAATTAATTAATAATACTTATATTATATTTCATGGAAATTTAATAGAAAACTGATTGCTAATTCTACATTTTCTTGCTTTTCAAAAAAAAAAAAATTCTACATTATCTTCTTTTCTCTGTTTTTTTTAAACAAAGTATAGTTATTTTAATATTTATTTTTAAATTATAAATAATTAGAAATACAATAAAAATAAAACTTTCTTCCTTCAATTAAAAAAAATTTCAAGTTTAATATTATACTGGGAAAATTATTGGAACATCATCTTTCTTTTTTAATTTCTGTTGTTATGTCGTGGAATGCACGGGGTGAAAAATATAGTAATAATAATAAGATTACAAGAAATTGAAACGAAAAAAATGAACAGATCTCAACCTATGGCAAGAGTTGTCGATCAATAGTAGCGTCAATGGACGGTTTTGAAACAATTTGGTTACATTTTCTTCAAAGAAAAAAGAAAAGATGATAGAATAGAATGTGAGTAGAGTGAATTGGTGGCCAACATAAGTAGAGTGAATTTGTAGCAAGTAATTAACCAATAAGACGAGGAGGGTAATTTTGAAAAATAGAAAAATAGTGGCCATTGAATGGACAATGCCAATTGAAATAAGGCTCTCATGTATTTTCTAGTAAAGCGTGAAATCAAAGAAACTCACAAGTTGTGACTTTTTATTTTATCCATCAAAAAAGGAAAATATATAAATTCAGAATGAATTGGATTGAAATATAATTACATTAGAATAAGTTGAAAAATAAGAAACTAGGGCATTCAAGATTGAACCGGACAAATAGACTGAATATAAAAATAGTGAAGGGAAACAGAAAGAGCTGCAATTACAGTTCTAAAGCAGAACACAACTATGAATAAAACAAGAGGAACCACTTATTAGAAACCAAAGAGTTCTCTACTCGTGCACTTTATGAAACAATATATACCTAGAATCTAGTTGAATAATAAATAACTCCTAAGTACTTGCATTATAAAACCATCTTGAGACCTAGTTATTAGCTAAAGCTACTGTGATCACTACTCTATTTTATCTTTTATTTGATGATATATCAACCTATTTTACTCCAACTGGTACTAAATTACATTTTATGTGGTGCTATAACACATGCTTATGATATTCTATCATCACTAAGTAAACAAAATGGAGCTTGCAAAAGAAAGACGCTTTAACTCAATAAACGATATTGTTTGTACTCACCTTCCCCAAGAAGTTCATTTCCTTTTCTATTTTCTTTAGGAATAGTAAGGCACAAAACAGAAATTTTCGTTTCATCGTGAGTGCAGTGTGGTCTATATTCCAACTCTCGTGAAATCAGTGATTTAAAAGGAATTTAGCCTCTCACATTGTAAATGGTAATTAACAACGCAAGAAGTAAATATTTCTATTGAGCTTGAATCTGATGTGATGCAAGAAGCAAAATTTTTTATTGAACTTGAAGCCCAATCACTTATGTCTCTCCTATTCAATTGTCACATGAGTGGAATGATGGAATCTAGTAAGATAAGATCTCAATCATAATTAATTCTTCTTAGCAAGAATATTTTGCAATCAGTTGGGATAATATTTTGTTAACAAATTTTTATATCATAACAAACAAAGAAAAAAATAAAAGAATCTAGATTGAAAATTTCAAGAATCGCCTACCAATTTTATGGTCAAAAGATAAAGAAAAAAGGAAGTACCAAACTCAAGCTCTAGTAAACTAGTATCCACCCATCTTATAATCAAACTAGAAGTAATACGTTGTTTGAATAGTTCAAGGTATGATGTGCATTCTACCCCATAATTAAACCCAATATATTGACTATTTACTTTGCCTTTGTTCTCGCTCGCTGTAAACTTTTCTTTTGCAACTTTAAGCCTCTGCATGTTATGCAATTAAATAAAAAGAAATAAAAAAAGATTAATCAAAATGCAGCAAAACCAAACAAATTTTTATACTCATTTTCTGAAAACACAGATATTAACTAAAATGCCTACAAGAACGAAGTCCACATATATGGGAAAACTTAGAGATTGCAGGAGAAGCAATGGAAATTGCAAACAATGAAGTCTTTGTACGACTCGAAAACAAAATCATACATTTAAACATCAATGGTAGGACACACGCTTATAGTAAATCCTAAAATATACTTAACAACTGAGAAAACGAACAAGAAATAAAAAAAAAGGGTTGTGGGTTGGCTTAAATTGGCGGCAGCGGAGGGATAAAGTTCTCAAATGACGGTTGCTAATCAATTTCCTGAAAGGTTGAAGCTTTCGGATTCTGGTTTCCGAGAGGGGATCTAGAATTTCCAACAATAGCGAAGGACAGGTCGTGGAGTAAGGAAATGGAAGAATCGGTATTTTGTTGAAATGTCAATTAGGGCTTGGATTCTGATGATTGTAAAGATAGCTAGAACGTAGAACGAATGAAATGCATAAGTGCGTGCTGCCAAATTGCAGCCAAAAGTGAACAGGATATGAGGGGTAAATTTGGAATTGGAAAAAATATCGTCCTATGATACTTTGTGCTTCAAATGTTGTACCCAAATTGTATCTACAGTACCAATTGAAATAAGGCTCTTTTATATATTTTAGAATGTAAAAATTACTATTGATCAAAATTGAGACATATACTATGTTTGGTAACCATTTATAAATACCTCGAATTTATCAACTAATTTAAATTTCAATAATTGAACACATGACAACACCACATTTAACTATATATTTGATTTGATTTGAACTCTTACATCATTTTAGTTATTATCTCCACATGACACAATCAAATCTCGACACCTGTATAAAATTTGAAATTTAAATCCATTTATAAATCCACCCATTTATAAATGGTTACCAAACAAATCCATAATTTGTTAGGATTTTTTTCTAAAATAGATTCCAAAAAATCATGTTGGGTGACAATTTATAATCCATTAGTGTACAGCAATTGCCCCAGACTAACACACAGCAAGAAACCGAAGTAGAAGAGAAGAAGACAAAAATGATATATACTGGAATAATTAAATTAAATTCACGTAGTTACACAAAAATAAAAATATTTTCAAATTCTCTTCCGAAAAGGCGAGAATTGTATGCTGCAAAAAATCTTTAAAAGAGTTGCTGTTAAAGGGAGTAGAGGGAGATTTTGATCTCCTACCAACAGTCTCACAGTGTTGTGCTTTAGACGCACATGTGACGTGTAAAGACGTGAAACAAACGTGTTGGTTTGATGACACAATACCGTCAGACAATTGGGAGGAGAAACGGACTCAAAGTTGATGGATAGACAAATGGCAGTACAGTTTGCTTCTAAATATACTACGTGTCGTAAAGCTTCCATGCAGCGGTGCCACCAATACGACACCGTCTCTCATCAAAATGCATATCCCTTTACAATATACAATATATTCATTCCACAGCATTCTCAATTCTCTTTGCCAGAACCAGAAGAAAAAAAATTCATGGATTTGATTCATACATTTCTCAACTTAGTGGCACCTCCATTTACCTTCTTCTCCCTTTTGCTCTTCCTCCCACCTTTCCAGACCTTCAAGTTCTGCCTCTCAATCTTGGGCTCTTTCTTCCCTGAAGATGTCGCCGGAAAGGTGGTCGTCATCACGGGCGCCTCCTCCGGCATCGGAGAGGTAAATTTCTCTCTGTTTCTGTTTAATATAAAGAAATTGTACTATCTCAGAATTTCTCTGGGCATGTTCTGATGAGAGATTCTGCAGCATCTTGCATACGAATACGCTAAGAGAGGAGCGTGTTTAGTTCTTGCGGCAAGGAGGGAGAGGAGTCTCCGGGAAGTGGCCGAAAGGGCAAAGGAGCTTGGGTCGCCGGAGGTTGAAGTGGTTCATGCTGATATTTCAAGGGTGGAGGACTGCAGAAGGATTATTGACCAGACCATGAATCATTTTGGTAGATGTAAGTTGTATTATTTTGGAAATTAATCAGATATTAATGAATTTATTAATTAGATGAGTTCTAACACTGAGAGCGCTGGAAATTTTCTTTGATCTTATTGCTGTTTGTCGCAGTGGATCACCTGGTAAATAACGCCGGAATATCGAGCGCTTCTATGCTTGAAGAGGTAGAAGATATCACCAATTTCAAATCAATTATGGTAAGGACGCCGGACCTATCGAGACCTGTTTTTATAGCTGAACTGTAATATTTTAAACGATAAACCTTAAGACATTTTAATTTAGGAAAACTCAATATCTGTAATTTTTGACCTTTTTGAAGAATATATATCTAATTAATGAAACCATCTCATGTAATAGTTTATTAACTATTTATAATAACTCTGGTTGCCTAACACAATGTGAACCTGTACTTGAAAAACATTTTAATTAAGAAGGGTCTTATGCAAGTAACACATAGATCTCTAACTTTCCTTTTTTTTTTTAATATAATTTTTATATGCTAGGGATATCTTAAAATTGTGTTGTGGTCTTTGCCAATTTTCTTTCAATTAGAGATATATGAATGTGATTATTTAGCTAGTTTGATCCAATTGTATCTTAAAATAGAGTAATTAGTTAACGGGTCCTTAGTTACATTAGTATATTTTTAGTTTTTTAGATAATGGGAAACTTTAAAAAAGATGTTTTATACCTTCTGTCCCAAAAAAAAAAAAAGAAGAAGAAGAAGGGGAGAGAGAGAGAGAGAGAGAGAGAGAGAGAGAGAGCGAGCGAGATGCTTTGTGCAAGCATGGCTACACGCCTATGGCTAAAATTTCTAGTACTCTAGGACTACCAAACACTCTGCACCAGGAACTCACATATGTGCTAAACAGCAAATTAGAGCCTGCGAGCCCACATTTGAATTCTTAATTTGGCTCCATAGGATGGAGAGAAAGTACCAGAAAAACTTACGTCTGGGTTTGTGTAAGTGACAGTTCTTTAAACGCTAAGGATATTTAATTTGCACAGGGACTCAATTATTTGCTCCAAAATGCCCTTATTCGTGGTTTGGTTTGAATTCTTGTTGTTTTGATCTAACAGGATATAAACTTTTGGGGTCATGTCTACATGACTAGATTTGCAATTCCTTATCTCAAAAACAGCCAGGGTCGTATTATCGAAATCTCATCATCTGCCTCTTGGTTGCCAGTGCCTCGAATGAATATCTACAATGTAATTCCACCATAATTCAATTTTCCCTCTTGATATTTAAAATACTGGTTTTCATGTTTCATCCGATGATGATGATGATGGTGATCCCAGGCAAGCAAAGCTGCAACTGCACAATTTTTTGAGACATTGAGGATCGAATTCGGGCCTGACATTGGGATAACACTTGTCACCCCTGGATTCATAGAGTCGGAACTTACACAAGGCAAGTTCATGACTAAGGCTGGAAGACTCGAAGTCGATCAGGATATTAGAGATGTAAGTCTTTCAAATTATA
Source organism: Nyctanthes arbor-tristis (assembly GCA_963692815.1). Lineage (NCBI taxonomy): Eukaryota > Viridiplantae > Streptophyta > Magnoliopsida > Lamiales > Oleaceae > Nyctanthes > Nyctanthes arbor-tristis. The sequence continues at coordinate 61,053 of CAVNYN010206488.1, read as the reverse complement.
TGCCCAAAGTTGTTATATTTTATTTTTTTTACTGTCTATTACTCTAGAGTTGTGCTATTTGAACAGAAAGTTCACTTTTAATAAATGATAATCATATATGGGCTACATGTGGTTGTATAACTTTTTGTACAGTTTTTTGTTAAAGAATTATTCATTAAGCGTTTGGTCATATTGAATTAGGTTCAAGTGAACTTAAATCCCATCCGACCGGTTGAGAGTTGTGCAAAGGCAATCGTGAACGGTGCTTGTCGGGGCGAACGATATGTGACCGACCCGCCATGGTTTAGGGTTACTCTCTTCTGGAAGGTTTTCTGCCCGGAGGTCCTTGAATGGATGTACAGATTCCTATGCATCACTAGCCCCGGTGATTCGGCTAAGGAGGCGCTTGGGAAGAAGCTAATCGACTACACCGGAGCAAAGGCTGTCATTTATCCAGAGTCTGTCCAAACACCAGAAACGAAGAGAGATTGAAGGTTGAATTGGAGACATGGTTCAGTGGTGTAATGTGCATAAGTTGGGGGTTGTCTAGTTAATGTCTTGTGTGTTTTATGTGAAATTGAGGTAGCAAACATTATGGTTTGGCTTGTATGTGGTGTGAATAATTGATTAAATAAAACCCAGAAACTGTTCAACTCTGGGCAATGTTCAAACTCCTTATTTTATTGGATTTTTTTTTACTTAAACAAGCATGAAAAACCATATCAAACAGATTAGTGTTTTTAACTGAAATAAAGACCTGAAGACCTAAACTGAATTAGAAAGAAAAACGAAGAGTAGGAGATATCATAATTACAAAGACTCGGAGTTTCATTTTAAATTTTAAAAGGAAGAATAATTAAAATAAGAAACATAATGACTTAAAATCTCTATTAAAATGAACCAGAAATTACTATTAAAATTTTTTCCAGATATGATCGGGGAACGGTTACTAGGGTCCAACCGCCTCTAGTTTTCTTTCCGGTCTCCTACTGGTTTCTTCCCATCCTTGTAGTGGTTTCTGGCCGAAACTTCGGTTATCTTTCATCGTCTCAAGGCATCCGATGTCTCCACTCTTGTGATGCATGGAACGACACTCCACACTGCTAAGGAACATCTCGAACGCTGTCTCGTTGGGAAGATTTTGGGGTCCAAATCCATTAATGTTGATGGCCTTTCTGGGTTCTTTGTCGGGCTTGGAACACTCATACACCCTTCCATATTGACGTCTCTGGCGTTCCAAATGTTTTCATATTTATGTTCAATTCCATTGGTGATCATCGTCTGGGATAGGTGGGAGGTCAGTGGGCTTTAAAAAAAAAAATCCTATTGTTCTAGTGCGTCCAAACGAGATTGGGGACGTGGCGGACCTTGATTTCTCTCACTGTGAATTCTGGGTTCACTTCTTGTAAGTGCCAGTTGGTCTCAAGGAAGAGGATCTTTTCAGGGAGTGGGGGTCACGGTTGGGTACTTTTTCCTTGGTTGATATTTCCAGGTCCGTTGGCCATGTTCGGAATATTACTCACTTGTGGTTATGTCTCATTTGCTTAAAGCCTCTGAAAGCTACCCATTTGGTTGTGCTCATGGGGAGATTAGATCGTTGTTCGCAGAGATGAATTGTGGTTCTTGCAATTTATTCGTAGCGAGGCGAATAAGGTTGTCCACACTGTAGCAATCTAGTCTTTAGCCTATTCTCTTTCTTGTTGTATTTGTGTTGACCATTGTTCCTTTTTCCTCTCTGGGATTCTCTGACATGGCGCTTCTTGACTTTTTACGGCTAATTTTTCCCTTTAAAAAAAGAAAAGAAAAAGAAACATAATGACTTTTGATTGCCAAAAAGAAAGAAAACAAAAACATAATTTACCTTTTATTAAATGGTTAAACATTTTTAACCCTTCTTCTTGACTCTTAAGTTCAAAAAGGTCTTATGAAAGAGAAATTTCTATGCTTTTGTTGAAGACTTTAGAATCTGGTTAAAACTAATTAAGATGGATCATGATAATTTTGAATATGTAATTTTGAATTCTAACAAATTATCATTTCAATTTTGGTTTTAATTTACAAAATTTTATTGCAATACACAACATTTTGTCTATCAAGTAGCACGTGTTTGGCCTTCAATTCTTGCATAAATTTGCTGAAGATTTGGTCAAGACTAATTTACATTGCTGGATTTTCTATTGTTAGAAAAAATTCATAGAGTTTTTTTTTTTTTTAAAGAGTAATTTTATTATATTGGAAACATACACACCTGTGACACGGACACATAAATTCATAATACATCAAGATATAAAAGCACATTATTCATCAAAGAAATTCATGTTTCTTCTCAATTGGACGTGAATTGTCATCTTATAAATCATGTCCTGATTTCCTCATCTTCTAATAACACCGGATAATTTTACCGAAATGAAAATCAAATTTAGGTGATGAGTTTGTAAAACGGAGAATCGTGAGTGACCAAAACGTAATCACTCTATAACTGCAGTGACTAAAAGGGTAAACGTACAATTCCCGTCACCTGGCAACCACACGTGTCGATCGGAATCCATGCAATTTCTTTTCAACTTTCCCCCTTCTGATACATATACGGTGTACCCAATTTCGGTGCGTGCTCTCTGATTACTGAGAAGAATCTGATGGATTTGCTTGACAAATTACTGGATGTTTTTCTACCACCTTACGCCATTAACGCGCTCTTCTCGTTCTACCCTATTTACGCTTGTCTCAAGATGTGCCAGTACATATGGCGTTCTGTTTTCAGCGAAAACGTCGCCGGAAAAGTGGTGCTCATCGCCGGAGCTTCTTCCGGTATTGTCGAGGTTTGTACGCAAAGAACCCAGATATAAAAATTAGCATATTTGCTATTAAAACTGAATGGTAATGCAATCGGCTAATTTTTTGTGGGTATTTAAGTAGCATTTGGCATATGAGTACGCAAGGAGAGGTGCGTACTTAGTTCTTGCAGCAAGAAGAGAGAATAGTCTGAAAGAAGTAGCAGAGAGGGCTTATTGGTTTGGATCCCCCGATGTTATTACAGTACCAACAGACATTTCTAATGTTCAAGATTGCGAACGTTTGATTGAAGAAGCTATAAATCATTTTGGACAATGTAAGAACTAAAGAATTATTCGTATTATAGTTGATATTTTTGTCCTCTCTCACAAAATTAGTGACTTTCTTTATTTATTTGAATCAGTGAATCACCTAGTGAACGTCGCTGGGGTTACACCAGTGTGCATGTTTGAAGAAACCAGTCCCACAGGAATCAGAAACCTGGCTTCCTCTATGGTACTGTACTCAGCCCACTAAGTTCTCTTCCGAGTATGATTATTACAACGGCATTAAATGATTTAATTCCTTGTAAGAATTGGTGCTAATAATGTTTTTGGGCTTGTCTTTGGAGGACATAAACTTCTGGGGTTATGTATATGTAACCTACTTTGCAGCTTCCCACTTGAGGAAAACGAAAGGAAAGATTATAGTAATTGCTTCTTCTGCTAGTTGGTTAAGTACACCGAGACTGAGCTTCTATGGTGTGAGTATATGTGATCTTCTGATATTGATATGAAGTTACGTGAATTGTTACGCTTAAAATTTTAAGCTAATAAGTTTGATTTCAAATTTGTTCGATTCAGGCAAGCAAAGCTGCAGTAGTAAGTTTCTTTGAGACGTTAAGGGTTGAATTTGCTTCTGATATAGGGATTACCATTGTGAATCCAGGGTTGACCGAGTCAGAGATGACGAAGGGCAAATTCCTTAGCACAGAAGGGATAATGGTGGTAGACCAAGGAGCAAGAGATGTAAGTTCTAGTTATAAATTATAATCATATCAGGGAAGGAATAGTTTGTTGCTCTGGCAACTAGTGGTCGTGGGTATGCTTACAAATGAACCACTGCAGATCTGTGAGATTCATTTCTTGATTATTGCTCTAGTAAGAAGGATTAGGCAATAATACCTTAATCCCTAACATAAATGTGGACAAAATTTGAAAATTTTGATTTTCTTGAACGTTTAATTGATAGAATGCTTCAATGCAATTTTCTCTCAGGTTTTAATTAGTGCAGTTCCAGTACAGACCGTACAAACGAGTGCAAAATCAATCGTGAACAGTGCCTGCCTGGGAGACAAGTACTTGACAGAGCCATTTTAGTTCAGGTCTACATTCTACTTCAAGATGTTTTTCTCCGAAGTCATGGACTGGTTAAGCCGCTTGTTTTTTCTCACTGAGCCAGAAACTCCACCAAGAGAAGCAATTAGCAAGAAGATCTTGGATTTCACTGGACTAAAGGAAATTCTATATCCAGATTCTCTTCTGTCCCCTGAGATTAAAATAGACTGATCTGTAAGTGGATAGGCTTACTTTTCAAGCTTAAAATATTTAACCAGGCATGTATAAACTATGATGTAAAATATTTACATTAGCACATGGCTTGCTTTCAGTCATTTAAACCTGTTTTATAAATCATTTTATCATTTTTAACAGATCTCTTAATTCAGGCTACTATTATCACATGGCTTGCTTATTTGTAACAATCATGCCGTCACCTGTATTTTCTGTACCATCGACCATCAGCATGAGAAATGATCCAACAGAGATAAGATTTTTAGTTATTTTTGAAGAAAGGATGTTATTTGTTTTAAGTTGGAAACCTTTTCGGAGGTGACTTGTGTTGATTTGGAAATCTTCCAACAATTTTATCGAGGCATTTTCCATTCTGTTGTGAAGATTGGCCTAGTTCCTGGACAACGCCGTGAAGAGTGGGCCAGTCTGCTACTGTCACATCATCAAGTTCCTGTTGAGCAATGGAGATGAAAGTTGTGAAGAACATTTTTCTAGCTCCTTAAATATGAGCTTTCATTAGAGGCCAAGTTATTTTTGAAAAGAAAAGCATAAATTAAAGGCAATCTTATCCTAAGGATATTATCATAATCCTTCATTCTGTCCTTTTAACCGATTGTAGGAAATAAAATAATGCAAAAAATGACAATAAGTGAGTATATAGAATTCAAACTTTAATAATGTAATTTGGGTGCCAACCCCACCAACCATACCCCCAATCTAAGTCTCCCACGCAAGATTACTTTAGTAACTTGGCAAGTAGCCTACCACTAACTACATGACATTAGCAGTATCTTTCTAATAAGAATTGTTCAAAATTACATATTTTTCTTGCTTAGTTTCCTCCTATATCTAATAGCATTGTGTGTGAACATGTCATGAAACTATTGCCGCCTGTCCCTTTCAGTAGGACATCTTTGTTAACCAAAACTTAACTATTTTGTGACATTCTTGTACCACGCTTTCCCTATATATTTTCTGTATTCCTGATCTTATTAATGCACTAATCTCAACTTCGGAATCCAGGCAGTTGTCATATATTTCTTCTTTAACAGGTATGTTCTTAGTTTCTTATCTTTCAACTATATTTCTGTTCAGTAACATTTTTTTTTTCTGATTCAAGATTTTCGATGTTTGAAAGATGGCGAATGGTAATATCAATGTGTTTGAGCTTGCCGTCAAACAAGGACAGCCTACTCTGGTTCCTCCAGCCGAGGAGACCAAGAAGGGGCTGTACTTTTTGTCGAATCTGGATCAGAATATCGCAGTTATAGTTCGCACGATATACTGTTTCAAGTCGGCAGAAAAGGGCAATGAGATTGCTGCACAAGTGGTTAAGGATGCTCTGTCAGAGGTTCTCGTGCACTATTATCCTCTTGCAGGAAGATTGACAATTAGTCCGGAAATGAAGCTTATTGTGAATTGTACCGGGGAAGGTGCCGTGTTTGTGGAGGCTGAGGCAGATTGCGAGCTTGAAGATTTGGGTGACATTACGAAGCCTGATCCCGTGACTCTTGGAAAGCTAATTTATGACATCCCTGGTGCCAAAAACATACTAGAAATTCCTCCTCTGGTTGCTCAAGTAAGTGCATCTCTTCGCTTAAAGAAGCTGTGCATTTGTTGTAAGAATTTTTTTTTTCTTTTTCTTTTTATAAATACAGATTTGGAAAGCTTTTTACTGTATGAATGGATTACACTGCCAGTCTTAAATTAGTTTTATGTCCTTACATGTCATCTGAGGCTTGAATTTGCAAGATTATACAGCCTAAGATTTGATGCTTTGTGCTTTGAGTGTTGTGTGTGTAACCTATTATCTTTCACAAAGAGTATTCTGTTTCACGTCGGGTACGTGGTTTTGTGGGCAGCACTGTGTACAGGGGAGTGGACAAAATTGAAGTTCTTTTTGTCTCTAATTTGATACATTACTGTTCAAGCCCACCGTCGTTCTTGAATCATGACATTATTATTAAGCGGCAACTTGCTTTTTCAGGTCACAAAATTCAAATGTGGAGGCTTTGTTCTTGGGCTGTGCATGAATCACTGCATGTTTGATGGGATTGGTGCTATGGAATTTGTGAATTCTTGGGGTGAAACTGCCAGAGGTCTTAAACTCAAGGTCCCCCCGTTTATGGACAGAAGCATTCTTAAGGCAAGAAATCCACCTAAACTGGAATTCCCCCACCATGAATTTGCTGAGATTGAAGATATATCAAATACAACTGAACTTTACAACGAAGAAATGCTTTACAACTCATTCTGTTTTGACCCCGAGAAGCTTGAGCACCTCAGAAAGAAAGCGCTAGAAGATGGATCTCTCAAAAAGTGTACCACGTTTGAAGCCCTTTCAGCATATGTATGGAAAGCTCGTAGCCAGGCGTTAAAGATGAAGCCAGATCAACAAACAAAACTACTCTTTGCGGTTGATGGGCGGTCTAGATTCAAGCCCCCGATTCCAGAACGATACTTTGGAAATGCAATTATGTTAACAAATGCACTCTGCAAGGCAGGTGAATTATTGGAAAATCCATTCTCATACACAGTGAAACTGGTTCAAGAGGCTGTTAAAATGGTGACAGACGGTTATATGAAATCTGCCATAGACTATTTCGAGGCAACTCGAGCAAGGCCTTCTTTAACTGCAACCCTCCTAATCACTACGTGGTCGAAGCTTTCGTTCCATACTACAGATTTCGGCTGGGGAGAGCCCGTGCTCTCAGGGCCAGTAGCTTTGCCTGAAAAGGAGGTGGTTCTCTTTCTTTCACATGGAAAAGAAAGGAAAAGCATCAATGTGCTTCTTGGATTGCCAGCTCCGGCCATGAAAACATTTGAACAGCTGATGCAGCTCTAAGAGAGCCGAATCAGTACTGTTTTCTCCATAGATCCTTTATCAATTATTTTCTGTAATGAAGTTATCATGTTGAATCTCGTTATTTATTTGTGAAAGTTATCGCTGATACCTCGATGCAGTTCATACTAGAGTATCACTTGAGGTGCTGAATTTAAATTATGTACTCATTACTCTTGAATAACACGAAGGAAGTGGCAATACTGCATTTCCTGTTCCATTCAACTTCAAATAGTCGCTTCTACACTTGAGATATTATTAGGATTTAATACAATAATATTGATTTTGATCAAGCGCAAACAAACAGTGTGGTATAACATTAGCGGTTTATGTAAATTATAGAGATGAAATGTGCTCACATCAGTCATTGTCAGATTACCGTCTGGTGTTGTACTAGATCATTTCTAATATTTATAATGGTTCGATCATAATTGTAAAATAATAAGGTTGATTTGTTGAGAAAAGATTATCCTATAAGGCATTTGATTGTTAGTATTTTCGTCTCCTTGATGGGGAGATAACGTGATAGGGCATTCTCATATGGTCATCATATGATAACTTTCATGGCATAAAGAACTAAAATGGAATAAGCAATTCAACATGAAAAGAAATTATGGGCTACCATTGTTGAAAGGGTAATTGGCTGGCGTAAAAGGTCCCTACTTTTAGACACTCTTGTATAATTAATCTCTACCGTTGAATTCTTAGCAAGTTCCCCCCTACCTTAATGTTTTCTTAGCAAAATTCATCTTCAGTGCAAAATTAGTCCTTTATTAGAAGAGCATTTTTGTCCACTTACACTTTTAAATTTAAAAAGATGCCAGAATGTCCCAAAATGATTATAATTGATCGAACAAAGATTTCCGATCTAATTTATTGATTATTGATTGAACAAAAATTTAAAGTGATCAGTTACTTTAAATTTTAAACCTAAATTTTATTTTATTTTTCCAATTTCACTAGTAATTTTGATCAGTTACTTTTTTTATCAAACCACAACCACTGTTAATCGATTCATTTACACCCTCCCTCAAAAAAATATGTTTTATTTTTATTTTTCAAGAATGCTAATTATTTTAGAACTTTTACTTGTAATTGTTTTTTTAATATTAAAGTGGAAGTGGACAGAAATACCCTTCTAACAAGGGACTAATTTAGCACCAATGATGAATTTCACTAAGAAAACATGAAAGTAGGGGTGAAATTGCTAAGAATTCAAAAGTATGGACCAATTGCACAAGAATATCCAAAGGTAGGGACCTTTTGTGCCAATTACCCTCGTTGAAACTATGGATTTTAGTTTTGTCGAAACGTGATGAAACTTCAGTAATGGAGGTATGCTATTACTGTTGAGATATGTGCTCAATAAAGTGTATTTGACTGAATTATAAATAAATAATTATTTATTTATCAAATAAATGTGATGTTTGCTATTTGCAAACTTATTAACTTCGATCAGCAAGTCATCGGTTGCTTTGAGAAATTATTAGATTGGTATTTTGGAAGTATGGAAGATATATTGAATATTTCACCCAAAAACATTTAGTATTGAGCCGAGAATAGATGTTAGCACTTTATTCTGTTAAGGTTCATTCTATTACTCTAAATATATTGAGTATGCGGTTTATCTTGATCGCTGTGACTAGCGGAGATAGTGAGTGGTAACATTAATTGACATACTTTGGGATAAGTATATTAGATTAGATGATTGTGTGAATTTAATTCCATAGCATAACCGTGCGAGTGAATTAAAGTTCCACATGTCTATCCTACAATATGTCTAAATTTGTTCTGCATGAGTTCTGATATAAAGCAATCATTAGGGACTTAGATATCCCATGGGTAGACTGAATAAATATGAATAATGCTCTTTATGTCTCTAATCTAGTTGTCATTTTATTATTAGCCATTGAATAAATGAGGACTTTAAGTATTTATGTATGTTAACTCACCCTCTAATATTGTGATGCGAACTAGACTAGAGATCAGTCTCCAGTCTAAATAAATAACATTACTCAATAAAGATTGGTCAATACGCTTCACTTATTGGGAATTGAATGAAAGTCAATTAGTTAAATACGTACTGTGAGAGGAATTAGTTGCGCTCTTGAATAAAGATACAAATGGTCTGCTTAGTATTTAGCGGACCTTGCTAAATATAAATCATTGCAATAATGATTGAGAATTAAGCAAAGTGTAAAATTAATTAGGTGATACAGTAAGGTACATGCCTAATTGTGCATGTCTAATTAATTATCAAATCATAAGACGGGACGAACTCTTAGATTGATAAGTCAAGATAATAATAAATAATTACATGATAATTTATTTGCTTCTGTGATTATTTTTATAAATTAAAAGTTGCAATAGTTCGTCTTTAGTGGTTTGTATAAATTATTAATAATTAAATCGGATAGTTTGAATCGGTTTAGCTCGATTTAATTATTAGGAGCCTAATTATGTAAAACCATTGGGTCCATCTAAAAAGTCATGGAATTACTTCTGTAGAGTTTTAGAGGATTCCTAGCGGCGCCCACTTGCCAATGCAGTCCAAGACTTGAGGGTATTTTGGAGAAAATCTAAGGGTTAGGAGTTAGGAGTTCTTGCTTGTTGATCATGAGATTAATTGCATACTAAAGGTATATTCCGCTACTTTCTTTTTAGACAATTATTATTCATGATATTCATATATTGAATTAGACATCTAGATTGATCATGCCTTCAAGAAAATAATTTTGAAATCATTGCTATTCTTTGTTCATGTTTCCATCAATTGTCACCAGAGATCGGAAGAGCTGGAAATTTTCTAGCAATTGTGAAAGTGTATAACGGCATATTCTAAAGTATCACAAAAACTATTAGTTACGATTTAAGTATGGACCTTTATTTTTTAATTATCTAGCGATTTAGATCTACTCAAGCGGCTTTACTATTCTCTATTCTTCCCGACATTGCAAACTTTTATAAGGTTGCTTTAATTATTAAAAATGGAAAAATGAATACAAATTTATTTTACGAGAGAATGTATAATGCTACTTGTGTTGCGGACTAGACTATTACTATAGGGAAAATGGTACATAATTAAAAGGTTATTTAAGTAATTTTATTGAAATAAATTAGAAAATTTGGAGGAAGAGTCAAAGAGATGCTATGGTCATGTTCCCAACTACGTACTGCTCATGTTGCAAACGTTAGGGGTTGTTTATTAATTTTTATTTTTAAATTTTATTTTCAGTTTTGAGTTTTGTTTACAAATTTTTTTCTTGTTTTAAAAAAGAACGAGCATAAAAGTTGTTTATGTATAGTTTTTTTGTCGGAAAAATGACCAGCGATGCACACGTGATATCTAAATGAAAAGTAAATTGTGCCCCATAGAACAATCATAATTACCCAGACTCTCCAATTTATAAACTTAGCTATATTCTATTCTATCTCATGTGAGAATCACTACTCCATATTAGGTGAGTATCGTGTGAGCATTGAAGGTTTGTACACATTCTTTGTTAGACGAAGATACAACCTTGAAAACTTAGGGATACAAGTGGCCTAGACAAAATGTTCAGTACATGACTTTCGCACGTTCAATTTATTATTTTTCAAAATCGACCAATAAACTTCAAAGCCAGCCCGTTCAACCTGGAACTTGTTAACCAGACTATTTTTATTCAACCGGTATTTCGAATATAAAATTTTAATTTTTTAGAAAATGGACCCCCACTAGTACTTGACAAAAATACCCTAATTTAGTTCAGTAAATTAAACAGCAGGCTCTTCTCAAAATGCTGGCTTAAAAACCCATCAAAAACGTTTCCATGTTACACACTCTTTAGCAGATTCTCACAGCAGCAGGGGATTGCAATTGGATTCATCCGCCTTTCTCTCTCCAAAATCCAAGGTGAAAATGATATGATATTAGCAAATGCTGCATTTCATCAGGCCTTAAATGCTCTGTTTCGTTGTATTGGCTACATATTATTCATGGATAAGTCAATGTATCATCAGTTTTCATCTGTTCTACATGTGGGTTTGCATTAATTTGGAAAAGGAATAACGAGTTGTTTCGATGAAATTTCCACTGGAGCACTTCTCCCATGATTCTGCAATTAACTGTTTTGGGAAACTTTCTTTATTTGATGAATTTCTTCTGTGAAAATTCCAGAGGTATATACTGTATTTTAAATCTTCATCTTCTTCTTATACATTCACATATTTACATATATAATATGTATGTAAAACCCACACGTGAATCGCGATTCTTCCTCTCTGACCCCGAATTCTACCTCCTCTTCTTTGATTCCATCCTGATGTAAGTAGTACGTGTGGTATAATCCTTTCATAGATGTATCCGTGCATTTTGATGTGAAATACTAATGGATTGATGCAATGCTGTCGCAGAGTTCATAGTTGTAAAATCAAGTTGTCAAGTCATTTCAGTGCTTTTTCTTCACTCTCTCTGGGTCAGTCAAAGATTAGAAGACGAAAAAGCTGAAGATCTTCATCAGTACAAAGTTTACAGTTCATTTTTGGCGGTGATTTGCTGGTCTAGGGCTATAGCAGCTACGTCGAGTGAACTCAACTCAACCTACTCGATTGTATCAATTACTCTTCTCCTTCACTGGGATAATCCAGCCGGGCCATTAATTTTTAGGCAGTGGTTTGATAAAACATGAGCTTCGAATTATCATTCCGGCGTCGGAGAAACGCGCCATTCACGACGGTGTTTGGGCTCACATTGACATTCTCGTTACTAATCATTGGAATCTATACCGGTCAGTGTTCAGTTGAAAACACTAACATTTGTGCTTCTTTGCGTGTTTGTTTGTGTGTATCAGTTTGTTGTTCGTGGGTATCGGTGGTATATTCCATTTGGCCAATGGAGTTTCCACATTTCTTTAATTTGTGTACCTTCGGCTTCTCCTTCAACGATAACATGCTTGATTTCTTATTTTAATCTCAGTTTTCCGTCTTTTTCTTGTCTTCCAATGATTCCAGTTCCCTTTTTTATTCTTAAAATAGAGTAAGATATCTGATATCTCCCTGCGTTTCAACTTTTGCCCTTTGATTTTTCTGAATTTAGTTTAATTAATTTTAGTTGCAGGCCATGGTTTAATGGAGTCCAACCCTGTTTTATCCGAGAATAAGAGCAAAAACAATACTGCCCAGAACCAGAACAACACTCGTTTTGGTTCTCATCGCAAGCTTCTGGCTATCGGTAAGTAATTCCAAACAGTCACTGATAAACCCTCCTCTGCATTGATGGGATTTGGATTATGCGTGAACAAAGAGACCAAAAGAAAGAAATTCTCTATGCCCAGTGGATATGTGTGTGTATGATTCTGTGTATTCTGTGATAGTTTCCTTTTTGAGTTGTCTTTTGCATGTACATATGCTACACCACCAGGCAGTAGTTCCACAGCAGCTCCCAGCTGTCTGTGTACAATTCTGCCTACTCTGCTGGCACACCATTCTCAGGCCTCTTCTTCTTCATCCCCTCCCACTCTTGACTCTCCTAGCCTAATTCCTACTTCTTCTAGTCCTTTTGACGGGTGCATCTTGATTCTTGACCCAACCCCTTCGTCCTCTTTGGCCCGCTGACTTGCCAAAAACGTGTCGAGCCTGGCCGTCGTGATATAGGCAATGACCCGAGTCATCCCGGTAGACTCACACCTTATTGCCCCAATCCATTTACTTGTTCATGTTTCTTGAAGCCGTGTCTTCATGTGATTGTGTTCTTGATAGAGTTGTAAATGTAATTGAGTAGGTGAATTTCTATAATTTTGCTGCATTATTTTGCTCTAAATTAAAAGTTGGCCCACGTGTAATTTGATAAAGACACCTCCGTTCAACATTAATGTGGCCACTCTTAGCTTGAAAAACAATGTTGAAAAGTTGGGAGAAAGATTGAATGCATAAAAAGGCTATTTTTTTTCCCTAATCCTGTAATCCATGGGCTCTTTTGGCTTGGTTGACTTGAAAGCAAATTTTCACAGGCTCCGTGAGTGATTTTGGGAAAGGCACCGCCCCCTTTTTGGTCTAAAAATTGTCTCTTTCCTTTTGCCTGGCACAGTTGCACCCCTCAAAAGTTGAATTTGTGCATTAATACCAACATTTTGTCTTGAGCAACATTGCATTTTAGTCCTGGCTTTCCATCTTGAAATGGCCAGGCATGGATCATCGCCGTGATTGTGATCACGAAGGAACCCAAATATCATGAAAGTATTGGTACATATTTTAAAATATGTAACACATTGGAAGTATTTGCATTTTTATTTTTTATGTTTTATTTTTTAAGAATGTCACATATTTATTCTTTTATTCAGATAGAGTATTTTGGACTAATTGTCTCTTTCCTTTTGCCTTGCACCTCTCAAAATTTGAATTTGATATCAATACCAACATCTTGTCTTGTGCAACATTGCATTTTAATCTTGGCTCTCCATCTTTAAATGGCCTGATCACTGTCGTGCTTGTGATCACGGAGGAACCACCTATCATGGAAGTATTAATATACATTGTAAAATATATGTAACATATTTTTTCTTTTATTCAAAACGAGTAAAAACATGGAAAATGCCTGGAAAGTTAGCACCTGTGTATCATAGGGCTCTTTTACCAAAGTGGTTTCTGGTACTAAATCAGTTGGTCTGTCTTTATTTGCTTGGCTTTTGCAGGCGGAAAAGAAGAGGAGAAGAGAAATGAAAAGGAAAATGGGGTGGAGCCAAACCGGATATGGAGCGAAAAGTGTTCGAAATCAGACATAGTTATTAGCCAGGGTGCAACCGAGCCGCTTCCAAACGGGATACCCACATACACAGTGGAGATCATGAACATGTGTGTTTCGGGTTGTAGCATTTCAAGGATCCATGTCAGTTGTGGGTGGTTCAGCTCTGCTCGTCTCATCAACCCCCGTGTCTTCAAGCGACTTCACTATGATGATTGCCTTGTCAATGACGGTAAACCGCTCGCCAGTGGTGCTACCCTCTCTTTCCAATATGCTAACGCCTTCCGCTATCCCCTTTCTGTCTCGTCCGTTACTTGCTGAATAAAATCGGCCTTAATAGCGTCCAAAGTCTTTAAATATGTAAAGAAAAGTTTTACTCATAGTGTTGGAAATAGAAGGCGAGACACTATAGTGATGAAAAATGATTCGTACACTCTTCGACCCAGTTTTCCCATCAATTTCTTGTTCTGCTCAATGCTAAAGGGAAAACTTTAGGGGAAATTGTAAATGGTGGATTGTATTGGATTGATTAACATGGAAGTTTTTTTTTTTTTATGCAGCATATCTTTTTGACTCTAATGGAGATATTGAAAATGTGTTGTGGGGGCATCGGGTGACAAATTTCAGACGCATTTCGGTTGATACTCACGTCCTCAATTTTGCAAAAGTGGGGACAAGACTGGGACCATGTTTTCTTTTCCCGTCCTGCAAAGGGAATGGCAATTTTCCTATTCCATTGATGATCGGGACTTTGTGGGACAAAATGGTGAGAGTTACTTTGTGATCCGGGCAATATACATGCCAAGCACAACATATAATCACATCACGTAACTTCATTTGTTATGTTGGTCTGTCTTTAGGAATCCTAGAGCTAAACTTGTTACCTTTTTTTGAGAGGGGGGTGAGATCTGGTACTTTAGGAGTCGATATTCGATATTCTAGACAAATGAAAATAAAATAGATTTATATATGTATCTCAGTTAAACAATAAATTAGGTCCTCTCTACTTGTTAGTTCCCCATTTGTTCTTGAGTACCAAAAACTTTTCAAGATGGGAGAGTGGGGTCGTAAGTTGGCAATGCTTGTTGAACTTGGATTCTTGACAAAGATTATAATTCTTATTTTCTTTTTTCTTTCCAAAACTGGCAAAATTATAATTTGCTTGGGGCATCTTCAATTGAGCAATATCAATTACTTGACACAACAAAAAAAAAAAAAAGAAAAGAAAAGAAAAGAAAAGGATGATAGATGGAGATAAATCGTGTGTGATGATGAAATGTACGAGAATACAAATGAGGGTTCTGTAAATATATTTTTTTTTTATCCCTTCAGTATGTGTCATCTTGAAATTAGATGTGATAGAGAACTTAATACTATTCAAACGGAAAGCGTATTAAAATCTGGTGTTTGTTTATCCAAATGTGTAAATGGAACTCATAGAAATCTCAACGTACACAATATAATGAAAAATCGCTCTGGCAAAACAAAATCAAGAACCAAACTAGTGGTCATGTCATAATCAATAAAATACATATGGCATAATTTCAACTAGGTTTGGTGGTGTAACTCCTTGCTTTCAATTTTTTGTCCAACTATATACGTTATCAATAAAAGTCAATGTTCCCTTGTATATGCATCAAATTTTAAGGCTCGATGACAACAATAAACACTAGTGTGTACGAATGATACCCACTATGGTACCATCTACACTAGCTTGCATCCAACAAATCTTTTTAAACTTAAAAAAAAAAAAATTATAGTATGAATGCATTTTATATGTGCGGATGGTATAGAAAATTTCTATACTAGTAGTTTTCATTTTTTTAATTTAGTGCTAAATTAACTAGTATCTCACTAGACATACACTATTAACATGGGATCGGATATTTATTAATTTTCTTAATTGAAGAAGTTTGGCAAATTGTGATTTTGAGCATGTGAACACGTGAAAAAAAGAAATGTGAAATATATTCTAAGTTAAGCCATGTATACTGCCGATTATGAAATGAAATAATAAAAAACGTTGTAAATGACTCCATGGTGTCGTGGTTAGCACTCTGGACTTTGATTCCAGCGGCTTGGGTTTGACTCCCAAGGCGACCTTTTGTGTTTTGGTTGAATTTGGATTGATAATTGGATTGATAACTAGAGAATAGACAAAAAAAAGAGACAAAAAAGCGACAAATTTGACATGTGATTTATGTTATAAATGTTGATGTAAAAGTGAGTGATTTAATGTATTGAAAAATAAGATTGTGTTATGTGTCAATTTTATTAGATTTTTTGTATTTTTGCTTGTTCAAATAGTATAACTCTATTACCATACTCACGGGATAAAAATAACTTTTGTGAGAAAAAAAATATGAATATTTTTTTAATACAATAGTTTAAATATAAACAATAACGTGCATGTCTACTTATCATGTTTATCAATAAAAAGAATCAGCTCACTTCTTATTACTATACTAGATTTCGACCCGTGCAAGAGTTATAAAGGAATGTCATACATAAAATATAATATAATTATATTTATCAGATTTATTGTCATAAAAAAACTTAAAAATACAATATACATGAAATTAATGTGCATATTACATTTACAACCTTCTATGTTTTGCTTGAATTTGGATTTGATGACCTGAGAACAAGTTTGTTATAACCAAACCCATGAGATAAAATTAACTTTTTTGAGGAATATTTTTTTAATACAAAAGTTAAAATATAAACAATAACGAGCATGTCTACTTATCATGTTTATCAATCAATAAAAAGAATCAACCCACTCCTTATTACTATACCACTTTTTCACCCATGCAAGAACTATAAAAGAATTTAATATATAAAATATAATATATTTGTGTTTATCAGATTTAATGTCATAAAAAAATTTAAGATATGAAAATGAGATATTATTAGGTGACATTCTCATGTGGCACACATTTATTGGGTGATGATTACATAGCTATTTTTTCATCATCCGATACAAGTGTGCCACATAAAAATGTCATCTAATAATTTCCTATTTTCATGTGCCTCTAAAATTTTTCAACTAAAAAACACAACATGCATGAAATTAATACACATCCTACATTTACAAATAGCATGCAATCAATTCTTTATCTTAATGACATAATTTTAAATTCTTGCTATTAGTCCATCGTCATCTCATTGAACCAATAATTTTTTATTAATTTTTATTTTTATTTTCTTTAAAGATAATAAAACTCGATAGCATAATTCTATATTAGTTTCACACACGTGTATTTACAGACATAATATGCTTCACACCCCGTGCATTTCATGGAAATATTATGCTGACAAAGTAAAATACAATAGAGTAGGAGAACATAAAATCATAGAATTATACAATCGAATAAAGTAAAATTGAAATCCATTAGATAAATATGAGATATATCTAACCAAAATGTAATATGCAGATAGAGTTTTAAAATAAAAATATTAAGTAAAATGATTAAAAGAAAAGGTATAATAATAACGAAAAGTATAATAATATTGAAATTTAGATTGATATATTCTCTAACTAAAATGTAATATGTAGATAGAGTCTAAAAATAAAAATATTAAATTAAATGATTAAAAAGAAAAATATAATAATAATACTAAAATCTAGATTTATATATCATCTATTTTCATATAAATCAAATTTATTAGGCAAATATAAGATATATTTAACCAAAATGTAATATACAGATAGAGTCTCAAAATAAAAATATTAAATTAAATGATTAAAAGAAAAAGTATAATAATAAAGAAAAGTATAATAATTAAACCAATAATTATTTTATTAATTCTTATCTTTTATTTTCTTTAAAAAAAAATAAAATCTGATAGCATAATCTATGTTAGTCTAACATCTGTATATTTACGAATATACTATGCTTCACACCAGTGTGTTTCAAGGATATATTATGCAGATAAAGTAAAATACAATAGAGTAGGAGAATATAAAATCATAAAATTATACAAAAGAATAAAGTAAAATTGAAATCTGTTAGGCAAATATGATATATATATATATCTAACCAAAATATAATATATAGAGTCTCAAAATAAAAATATTAAATTAATATGTAGATAGAGTCCACAAATAAAAATATTAAATTAAATGATTAAAAAGAAAAATATAACAATAAGGAAAAACATAATAATAATAATAGAATAATGACGTCAACAAATTAGTTTTCTAAAGAAACCAGATAATGAGCTGGAAAATTGTTTTAATTGTGTCTGACAATCAATTGAGCCAGACAAACTCTGCTTTTATATATATATATATATATAGATTTCTCATTTTATTGCTACATATTATAAGTCAATTGACAGAACATGTGTGTCAATCTCATTAGTATTAGAGCCAGAATTTTAATAGAAAATGGCATGGATTGTGTTAAAAATTTTAGGTGCATAATTATAATCTCAAAAAATATAAATGAATGTGAGGTTGTAGGCGTGACATATATGAAACGGCAGGTAAAATGATGTTTGATGTGATTTACCTTCAAAAAATCTCTTAGAGGTCGGTAGTTCTTCCATCAACCTACTACATAAACAAATGAAAAATAATCTACCCTTTTTTATTGCAACATTTTCCTCCCTAATTTTTACAAGTAATTCAGTTTGCATAATAATAATAATAATAATAATATGTTAATCTTATGGTAGGAGAGATGTTGGATTTATCCCATATTTGCTCTCAATCATATATTTCAGCTTGTATTTACATTCACATAAAAATAGGTTTTTATATGAAATAAGAGGAAAAAATGAACATGATTGAATGATGGAGATTTGTGTAATATAGATTTATCAATGAGATATGTTGATGTGATTAGTTTGATCGAATTTAAATTTGAAAAAAAATAGGAAGACGTAAGAAAAAATAATAGTAGTACGCAAACAAGGTATTAAGCTCATCGTAGCATTATTATTCATGTATCAAATCACTTCAGCATGTCACTATCAAATATGTTAACATGTCAAAATAAGATATCAAATTCTATCGTGGATCTATAGTCACGTTATAGCCAATCTTATCTCTTTCTGGGGCAAATACTTGAAAAGCTGTAGTATCTTTGTTAGCGACTTTCACATTTTATACCGGGCAATAAATTTCCCTTCAAAAGTTTTAGTTATTAGACCCACCTTTTAAATACGTGAAAAGAAAATGGAGAGAAAAAAAATTATTACTCAGTATATTAAGGTATAATTATATATTGTGATTAGAACAAATATTTAGTGGTTAGATATTCATATTTTGAGCGGAAGATCCCGACTTCAAACCACACCCCCTGTCTCCCCATTGTATGAAAAAATGGAGTATAATTACATATTTTTCTTATAATTTCAAAAGTTTTTATGTAGAGCCAGAGGTAAATAATAAGTAATGAATAGTTTCAGCAAAATTAATAATCAAGTTGGTGGTACTAATTAGTCCTTTTGCGGTCACGTTATCATTAAACTTTAAAAAGTATAGCAAAAATTTTGGTACATATTACAAAAGCAAGCCCTTTCAATTCAACATTTCCTTCTGTAAGTGCAATTCCGATCCGACTCTTCCGCCGGCACCACCACTAACTGCCGTTTCTGGCGGAATTTATTGTCGAATTCTGGTGCCGCCAGTCCCAGCGGCACAGGTATACCAGTCAAAAGTCAAGTCCAAAGCACCATATACACGAAACAGCCGCCTTTTTCATTGTATTTTATTTTAATGCTTTACTTTAATTATATTTTTTTTTTTTCCTTCTTTACTCTTCTCTGTCATTTCTCATTTTTAATTTTATTTGTAGAGAGAGAATCAGATTGAACGGTAGCAATTAGAGAGAGAAATGAATGGTGTGGCGCCGCCGGTGAGTGCCGAGTTTAATGGTGCGCCGACGGCGAAGCTGCGGACTTACCAAACCTGGAAAGGCACTAATGTAATTTTTTCTTTTCCTTTTCTTCTTCTTTGTGTCCGAGTCTTCTTTCCTGTTTTCTGCGGGTGAGAATTGGATGGGTTCCTATCATCTGGGTTGAGTATATCAATCTTTCCTGGTGGTAAGTAATTTCCTTAATTGTAGCGGAGAGAAGGTTTTGTGACCAGGCTCTTAACTGAAGCTAAATTTGAGATTTGTGTTGATGATTAAGATTTTCAATCTTTATGGATCCTTAAAATTGGTACCGGATATTGCAGAAGCGAAGCTGTTTAGCTGAGGTTTGATTGATATGAATGTTCAATAGTTAACTATTTTTGCGGGAATTTATCTTTTTATATTTTTAAACTCGAATGGTGGTAACAGATCTACTGATGCAGTTATATTATTAATTTGTTCTACAAAAAAAAAAAAAATTGCATAAAGGAAAGTTAACTTAATATTTTGTTGTATTAATATTGTATTGCTTTCTTAAAATTCGAAGTAAAAAAATCTTTCTCCTCGTGGAAATGACTTGCAACAAAACTAAGCTATTTCATAGCCATAAAATAATTGCTATAGTAACTGTATCACTCGAAAGAATAAGATAATAGAAATGGAATTCTGAAGAATTATATTGTTTTCTTTTTGCATGTATAAGCTTGCTTTAAGACGGCATTCACTGAAATTCTTCTTATGAGTGTATATTTTGATGAATAGATTTTGCTGCTTTTCTAGTAAACGGCAGATTGTGTTTCTGTGCTCATTCTTTGGGTTGGCTTTTACTCCATAGATTATTCTTTGTGCTTTTCTTGAAACTATTGTCTTTTTATCGTGCAGATATTTTGTCTTGGCGGAAGGTTGATTTTTGGGCCTGATGTAAGATCAGTCTTTCTGACAATAGGCCTGATAGTTGCTCCTGTTGCTGTTTTCTGTGTCTTTGTTGCGAGAAAACTGGCAGATGATTTTTCTGGCAATTGGGGAATCTTAATTTTGGTTGTAGCAGTCATTTTCACGCTCTATGTAAGCCCTCCAATTTTCATTTTGAATAGCTTTATGTTTGTTTTTAATTGTTTAATCACCTAGGCTGTGAAATCTCAAAAATATTATGCCTCTGGAGGTGTGGTTAAAAGTCCTTTCCAACAATTTAAAAGCCCCGCGAAAATAGGCGATGATTGACTTGTTATTTGGGGAGGAAAATTTCTTTTTTCCCCTGTCATCTTATCTGTTTTATCAAAACGTGGGCGTTTCTAACGAGACCTAGTGTGCTTGCTAGTTAATTTTTTTTTAGAAATGATATCCATATACATTAATTGTGTGAGAGCATTAATGACAATCATAGTACATGGGAATTGTCTTCCCTTTAGTTCCAAACCATTAATCAGACGGATTAGAAGATATAAGTCGCAGATAAAGTTGACTGCCACTATTGTCTTTCATTTTGTTTGTTGTTGGGGATATTGTTTTGAAACATTGAGGCCCTCTGGCAAAACTCAGTATGTTTCAAAATAGAATTTGTTCAAACTAATTACAATCACATATATCGTGGGACTCCTCGAATCTCAACCATTTACCCCCACTAATTTATTTCTATTTCAAAATCAAATCGATTGCTAGAGGAGGCTTAATCTGATAGTTCAGCAGACATAAGATGGGGCTACATTTGAATTTCCTTTTGACTGCCTAAATTGGTCTTTTGGGAATGCAGTCCAGATTGTTCATTCGTGAATTTTCAGATTGAATTGCTAAGTCTGAACACACTTTGACAATTGTCAGAATTGCTAACCATGCCATGTGAAATATCATCTATAAAGAGTTTGGACTTCCCTTGGTTCTCAGTATTAGATGAATAGTCAATGCTCCAGTTTGACTTCACATGAACATTAAGAAAATGATGAAAGCTTGATGTTTAAGAAATAAAAAAATACTGTCCCTACGTGAAATTAAATTTGAAAAGGAGTGCGCTTAAAAAATGTACTTATCTCGTGACATTGTGAAATGGATCTCGCTTTCGATTTCAGATGAATGGAAGTAGTAAGTAACCTTATTCTATAACCATAATGCACTCATGAGTTACTGTGGTTATGTTGTCTCAAGGCAACGGGGAACCGTTTACCTGTCTGACAAGTCAGTGCACAACTTACATGCTTTTTCATACATGTAGATCTTTACCAGTTACTCATAGGATCGAATAACCCTTAGGGATTACTGCAGTATGAAAACTACAGATAACAAACTTTGACAGCCTTCACTTCACATGCCTGCTTGAGCACTTGACTATGAAAGTTCATAAGAGAGGAAAAAGTGTATCAGGAAAAGAGTAAGGAATTTGACCCTTAAATGATACAGAGATGCTCTGCCACTTCCCTAAGATGGATCAAGATCCTTGACTTAAGGCTCTGTAAACCTGTTCTCTAAGCAATAATTTTAAACTATCTGATGCAAATCTGAATGATCTTTCTATGATCAAGGAATGTAAAAGCAACAGCCAGTTAGAAGAGTGAGACTAGCGTAGTGATGGTTTCAGTTGTCAACATTTAAGCATCAAAGTTGAAAATTCCTGCATGTTATGGGTCTCTCTTCTCTTTAGCTTTTGTATCGGCTAATGCCCCGTTTCTTATTGTCAAGATGGTAATGACCTAGTCAAATTACACTGCAATATGAGTAAATCCCATCCTGACACAGTAATTAATTTGTTTAGTATTCTCTGCGTTATGTTTATTATAGGATAGCAATCAAACGTCATTGCATATCCTTGCCATTTGCAGGTGTTAGTTCTTCTTCTCCTAACTTCTGGGAGAGATCCTGGTATTATTCCTCGCAATGCTCACCCACCAGAACCTGAAAGTAATGAAGGCCATCTAGAACTTGGGCCTGGTCAAACACCACGTTTGCCTCGTGTAAAAGACGTGGTTGTTAATGGAGTAACCGTGAAGATCAAGTACTGTGATACTTGTATGCTATATAGGCCTCCACGTTGTTCACACTGTTCGATTTGCAATAACTGTGTGGAAAGATTTGACCATCACTGCCCCTGGGTTGGACAATGTATTGGATTGGTAAGTGTTCTTATTTTGATTTTATCTCTTGTATATGCATCAAAATAATCCTAAATAACAATGTGTTCCCAATTTCCTTTGGACATTCACAGCTATCCATTGTATTGGATGATGATTTTTCTCTTTCACAACTTAAATGTTATTGTTATGCTTGTGGATGTAAATTTTATTTTTATTATTTACTTATTTATTTATTTTGTGCTGGGGGGCTGGGGTGTTTGGGGTTTAAATTCCAGAGATAGTTAACATGGTTATAAAATACGAATTCAAGCCTGCCTCATAGCGAGGTGTAAAAAATGCTTCAAGGCGTTTTGAGGCATTTGTGGAGGCAGGTGAATGAGGCAGACACCTTGTAGCACCACCTCAAGGCTTGTGAGGCGTGCATTCCGTTTCAAGGATTTGCTTTAGGTCTGAGCTCACAGAACTTTAAAATATGATGGTGCTATCACAACTAAAATTTAACAAAATACTGTTTCTTTTAGACCAACATTGGGAGCACTCCACCACCCACCAATTAACTTTAAACTTTTTAAAAAATCCTTTATGTTGCCTTACAGATTTTTCTTTTCTTCTTTTTCACAAATCAAATTGTTCTTTATAAATTTATGTAGATTATCTACAATTTGTTATGCCTTTCACCTAATTATTTTACATTTCTTTTGGTTCACGCCTTCAAGACGAGGCTTATGGTTTAAATATGTTGAGGCTTACAGCCTGCCTCCTAGAGGAAAAATGTCTCAGTACCCCATTACGCCTCTTGAACATTTGTTTATAGCTACACCCGGTTGCTTTGTTGCTTATTTTTTATTTTTATTATTAATTTTTTTTTTTTTTTGAATTTTTTCTTTGTTGCTTATGAATGCAGACTGTGGGTTAAAGGCAACTAGGCAAGTGTCATTTCGTCCAACTTGTTTGAAAGATTTGTTTCCAAATTTGTCTATGTCCTTATTCTTCCAATTGGATTATAGTACTTCTCTTAATCAAAGAAGCTCTTTCTTGCCAGAAAGTTATCCATTCTTCCATGTCCTAGCTTCCTGCCTCCCTATGTTCCTCCCTCTCTATATGTGTCCCCATCCACCTAGACCCTCATCCTCGCTCCATTGTCACCGCCGGCATCTCTGTTCACAAACCCTCTCTGCTTACATGAAATCACGAGTCATGACCATCAGTTAGCCGCTGTTACCACCACCATCACTTCTCCCTCATCTTCTTCTGTGAAGATAAGAACATTGATTGGAGGAGAAGTGAAATGTGAACCTGTCAATAAGCCAAAAAATGAAATCTTTTGTTAAATCTGTTCATTAATAGATAATGTGCTCTGTGCAAACTCAGATGCCTTTTAGATTATGGATGTCTGGTAAATCAATTTCTGTTTTGTTATGATAGCCTTTTAAGTGATGGTTGTTGTCAGCAAGGGAACCTTTGGTGAGGGATGTTTTATTTATTTATTTATTATTTTTTTTTTTTGGTAGGATTCCTACTTTCCCTCCTTTTGTTGTTCATATAACTAGCTGTCCCTTTTGGCATTCATCCAATTTAAACCATGATTCCACTTCGGGAACGCTTCTAGGTCTTCAATCTTTTCTTTTCTTACGTGTTCAAATTTTTCAATCCGTCAGATTTGGCATCATTATTAGACCAGGGATCTGAAAGAAACATTCTCTGGGAGTCTAGTGGGTTATAGTTAGCAAATGAATATGTAAATAAATACCTGAAAGTTTGGTCCAATCGTGAAATTTCATTTTACAGGTTCGCGACCCTTCAATCATGGTTTTTCTTTCATTTAACATGTAGTCATTTGATGGGAATATCCTGTGGCATCATTCCTTATTGTCCATAGTTCAACGTTTTCTGCCATTGTGATAATAAGATTACATACAAGAACGAGTTACCTTTCTTAACACATGATCTCTTTAAGCCTTCTGTTATGCAAATGTAAAGACAATCTTTTGAACTTTTTTCTTGAAGAAGCTTTTTCATTGTTGTTATTCTTCGTTTCTTTCCGACGAAATAGAATCTTTTTTTGTACAAGACTTTACATGAAAGCTAAATGCTTGTTGAATTTCTTTACTGATCTTTTTTTCCCCTCATATTCCTGGTGCAGAGAAATTATCGATTCTTCTTCATGTTTGTCTTCTCTACAACTCTTCTTTGCTTTTATGTTCATGCGTTTTGCTGGGTCTATATTAGAAGGATAATGGATGCTGAGAACACCACAATATGGAAAGCAATGATCAAGACCCCTGCCTCCATTGTACTTGTTATTTATACATTTTTAGCAGTCTGGTTTGTTGGTGGCCTATCAGTTTTTCATCTTTACCTCATCAGCACAAATCAGGTAATGCATTTCTTTTGTACAGTAAATATCATTTTTTCTTTTTTCTTTTTCCTTTCTCTACGTCCATACTTTGATAGTAAAATGAGGGGTGCTATCATTATTGGGAACCAAAGATCTCTGATTTTTACTTCTGGTTTCTGATTTTATGTAGTTTAAAGTCTTCGTTAACATGCGGTATTCTTTTATATGCTTTGCAGACCACATATGAGAATTTTAGATATCGATATGACAGAAGGGATAACCCTTACAACAGAGGAGTGGTTCAAAATTTTATGGAGATATTCTGCAGCAGTGTTCCTCCATCCAAGAACAATTTCCGAGCAAACGTGGTGAAAGAACCCAGCATAACATCTTCAGTAGTCCGAGGCAGCTTTGCTGTTCCAAACTTGGGAAACGACATGAAAACAGGAAGCGTGGAAAATGACATTGAAATGGGAAGGAAAGCGGTGTGGAATGAGGTGTCACCCGATGAAAGTGAATTTGAAAGGCAACTTAGGCACTGGGACAGTAAAGATAAAGTTGACGGCCCTGGTTTTCTCTCCCCAGAACTAAGCAGGTTTGCTCATTCTGAGACAATAGAGGGACGGAGTACGGTAAGCCCCAGGCAATCTAGTTGGGGAAGAGGTGGGAACTGGGATATCTCACCTGAAGTAGTTCCAAAGGCTTCTAGACCTCGAGATTCCAATCGGATTACTGTTGACCAGAGTGACCGCTTGACTGAAAATTGACAATTGCTGTATCAGAGAAATGGTTATGGTGAAGGGTAGCATGAGTGAAGTACTTGTAACTGTTTTTCATCGATCAGAATATTCTGCTTCCAACAGTATTGAGGTGTGCTTCTCTGTGTATATTATGGTATTTATTTCTTCTCAAGGGAATCCAGTTTCTCAATTCTTTGCAGTTCGCCTAAATGCACGTGTGCCTACACCTTTATTATACTTGTTTCATTTTGTAATTAGCAATCTGCGAAGTTGTGAAAAATGTTCTCCCCCTTTCGGTTCGACTAGAAAATTCAGGAACGGCTCTTGTCGTCTTATGTAGGCGAGGCAAGACGTCTCGCTAGTCCCAGCCCCCAGGTGATGCATTTTTTCCCAGCATACACAGTTGTAAGCTTCGCAATCATATTAGTAACCATTGCCTTTTCCTTTTCTTGCTGTAAATATATTGTCAAATGTCAGTATGAAGAATTCTTAGCTGGCAACTTTATTTGGATACTAAAAAGTGAGCTTTGACAGATATGTTCAAAACCCAGCAATGACTACTACCAATGCTACTCAATTGCCCAAAGGTTCTGCCTCATCAGATGACATTTGGTGTTACTACTCAGACAATCACGTGGCATAATATTAATATATTATACATCTTCTTAGAGCATAATACTCAATGTCTTAAGAGTATGGTCTTTGAAGAGAGAGACACAAAAAAAAAATCGTAGGCCTCTTGTTTCTTTTTAATTTTCTTTTTCTTCTAATCACTTTTCTCTTATTTATACTATTTTTTTCTCCCTCGTATCCCCTGAAGGTCTAAATCTAGACCTTTATCAAAGGCTTCTTTATTATTATTTTATCATTATTTATGAATTTCTATTTATTTCTCTCTTCTTTTTTACTTTTCTCTCTTTTTTTTCCTACACCTCTTTCATTAACATTCAATTAAAATAATCATTTTATCTCTCTATCTCTCTCCTCTACACCATTCAAAATTTTGACTACCGCATTGGAAATGCTCTAAATTATATCAGGTTGATATTAATACCCACATTATTTGTCTAGTGCTTAATGATATGTTTGCTCATGGTGTCTGTGTCATGATTGGTGATACAAGCCAAGCAATATATTACATTGTTCGATATAAATTGAATGTTGAATTAACATGGATTTCTTAACATAAAAGAGTAAACGTGAGTTTTTTTTCCGCCATGGATAAGATGAAAAGTAACTTGAAAGTTCATATCAGAAACAAAAAAGACTCACCTCCTATTATGTTAAGAGTGCAAATAAACGCAGAAGAAATAACTGATGAAGAGAATAGTGAGGAAAGATTAATCGCAAGTAATTGTGATTCTACTAATTATTATGGACTAATTTATAGACTGATTAGAAGATAGATTACGCATGGCTATTATCCATCGTAGTAATTGCACATTATCACAGTTTCATCATCTTAAGTTGGCACATTAAAGTTGGTTATCATTAGTCACAGTAGTTCTATGTCACTTTCAGGAATTGATGTTGATGTTGAGATTAACACCACGATTTTGCCCTCTCTAGGGGCTAGTTTGTAGCCCCCTCAAGGGTTTGTAAATTTCCTAGGGGACCAAAGTGATACCAGGGAATGCCCCAATAACCTAACAAAGCTAAGGTCACGGGTTCGATTCCTTGGGGACGCGATTTCCCCTAAAAAATTTACAAACCCTTAAGGGGACTACAAGCTGCCCCAGAGATGACAAAATCGTGGTGTTAATCTCAACATCAACAGATGTTATAGCATATCTCATTCCATGTGGATACATGAATGCAGGTCACTTGCTAGAAAAATTTTGTCATTAGTAAAAGGGATCTAGTTCTTGGTGTATGTGGCACAAGTATTTTTTGAATTTTATAAACAAATAGATTAAGAAGGTTCAATTGGCTGAAATGAAATTCTAGACTCGAGGATTTATCAACATCAAGCTCATAAAGGGAATCAAATTCTACTTGTTGATTGTGTAAGGGCACTGAGCAGCAGCTAAGGTTATAAAAAGCATAAAGTGTGAAAAAGCGTCAAAGTGGAGCATTGGGCTTATGCGCGTTTAAGTGTAGCAATGCATGATACTGTCAGGCATGGCGAAGCGTAAAGCTTAAATTTTGAATATAAGTGCCGCCTATATGAGGCCTAAATAAACTTTTTAAAATACTGACTGCAGCAACAACAACAATAAGTGGATTATCAAGAGAATCATTTTTATGGAAAACATTGTCCAACTCTATTTTCAATCAAAAATTTCAAGAATGCCCTCCCGTTCTGAATTTGTCAAAATGCATGCGCTAAGATGAGGAATCCGAAGAGGCTAAACACTTGAAAGTCACAATTGAAAATCTGAATTCTCAATTTACTAAATGAAACTTTCAGCCAGCTAATCTCTTCATCCCGCAAAGATATTCCTGATTCTTTTTTTCACATAGTTTCAGAAAACTTAATTAATATTATTGAAAATATACAATTTAAGGATATATTTCCTAATATACCATTTAGTTTATTTAATATTTCACTCTAGATCTTCTTTATTATTGATTACCATTCATAATAAATAGGGATATTTTAGAAAACTAAAAAAATTAAATAAAGAAAATGGAATATAATTTAAGACAGATAAAAAAAAAGAATAAGGAAATATCTTTTTGAGATGGAGGGAGTAATTAATTAGAACTCTTTTTGTACCCTTATTATTAAATTCAACTTTGCTTGAGACTACAATTTTCTTTTTCTTCTCATTTTCGTGATACTTTACTTTCATCCAAATGGTGATACTTTATCGAGAAGTGATTCTTATTTTCAAGTTTGTCGGATTTTGTAGTGAGAATATTTAGTAGCAGTAACGGCCAATAAAACTCATCAATGTAATTCGAAGAATGATGTTTTTGTTCACTAGACGAAGATCTTTCATTATTTTTGCAAACCTTTCTCTTTCATTATATTTTAGAGCTTGTTAGGCGTAATTACCCTATTTCTTCTTATGTTTGCCACTTCGGAAACTGGGTGCTCACTATTTGAAGACGGGTTGGAAATGAGAGGTTTTGTTGGTTTGTAGTAGCTTTGTGGCGGAGTTGGTACAACTGGAAAATGACCGTGTTTGAAGGAAAGTCAGCAGATGGGTTGCATGTTATTGAGGCTGCAAAAAACTATTTGGAGGAAACTCTAAGGTGCACGAACGAAGAGGGAATACAAGGCAGCAGGGGCGACGGGTTTCGAATTGGGTGGCACCGGAAGAAGGTTGGCTGAAAATTAATGTGGATGCCTCACTTAGAGAGGGAAATAGTAGAGTAGGTTTGGGGGTGGTGGCGAGGGATGAGAAGGGGGCAGTTGTGGCGGCGCGTTGTGACGTCATAATGGGAAGAGTTACACTGAATTATGGGGAGTGGTGGGCTTTGTTGGAAGGCATCCAATTGGCGGTGGAACAGGGGTTTAGTAAGGTGATGTTTGAGTCAGATGCCTTGAATGTCATTGTCTATGAGCCTGAATCTACTGAAAGTCCACCTCTAGAGCGGATTGTAGTTTTGCGTCAGAGACTGAATAAATGTCGATTTTTGGCTATTAGTAGAAATGCTAATAATGTAGCCCATATATTGGCTAGGTATGCTTTTAATTGTAATCTTTGTCAAACTTGGGTGATGACACTTCTGACTTTTATTGTAAATACTTTGCATTTAGATTTGAATGAATGAATCAAAGTTTTCGATGTAAAAAAAAAAAAAAAAAGCCCTCTAAAATTGTACCAAGTATATTTGATCCAAATCGCAAAAGCAAGCCCTTTCCAAGTCTACATCTGCTCATGTTACTGCAATTCCGATCCGGACTCCTCCACCGGCACCATCACTAACTGCCATCTCCGGCGGAATTTATTGTCGGATTCTGGTGCCATCAGTCCAAGTGGCACACGTATACCAGTCAAAGTCAACTTCACAGCACTTGCACCATATATAAACTGAAAACAGTTGCTTTTTACTGTATTTTAATTTAATGCTTTAATTCTTATTTTCTCCTTCTTTACTCTCTTCTCTATCATTTCTCATTTTTAATTTTATTTATAGAGAGAGAATCAAGCTGAAAGGAAGCAATCTTAGAGAGAGAATGAATGGGGTGGCGCCGCCGGGGAGTGCCGAGTTTAATGGTGCGCCGACGGCGAAGCTACGGACTTACCAGACTTGGAAAGGCAGTAATGTAAATTTTTTCCTGTTTCTTTTTCCTTTTTCCTCCTTTTTGTGTCCGAGTCTCCTTTCCTGTTTTCTGTGGATCAGACTTGGATGGGTTCCTATTATTTGGGGTGAGGATATCAATCTTTCCTGGGGGTTAGAATTTTCTAATTGTAGTGGAGAGAAGGTTTTGTGACCAGGCTCTTAAAATGAACCTTTACTCTTTCAAATAAATTTGAGATTTGTGTTGATACCTGTCGTGATGATTAAGATTTTCAATCTTATGGATCCTTAAAATTGTTACAGCATATTGGAGAATCGAGGCTATGTAGCTGAGGTTTGATTGATATGAGTGCTCAATAATTATCTTTTCTTGCGGGAATATGTTTCTATATTTTTTTTTAACTCGAATGGTGGAAACAGATCTAGTAATGCAGTTTAATTTGTTCTATAGAAAGAAATTAAAATTTGCAGAACTTATTATCTGCATAATAGAAATGGAATTCTGAAGATCAGTAGTGTTTTCTTTTCTGCATGTATAAGCTTGCTTTAAGACGGTATTTGCTTAAATTCTGCTCATGCAAGAATATTTGGGTGAATAGATTTTTCGTTCTTTGTGCTTTTCTTGAAACTAATGTCTTTTCAATCGTGCAGATATTTTGTCTTGGTGGAAGGTTGATTTTTGGGCCTGATGTAAGATCAGTCTTTCTGACAATAGGCCTGATAGTTGCTCCTATTGCCGTTTTCTGCGTCTTTGTTGCAAGAAAACTGGCAGATGATTTTTCTGGCAATTGGGGAATCTTAATTATGGTTGTAGCAGTTGTTTTCACGCTCTATGTAAGCCCTCCAATTTTCATTTTAAAGAGATTTATGTTTGTTTTTAACTGTTTAATCACCTAGCCTGTGGAATCTTGAAATTGTTCTCTGGAGGTGTAGTGCTTGAAAGTCCTTTCCAACAATTTAAAAGTCCTGCGAAAGTAGTCCACGTTTGATTTGTTACTTGGAGAGGAAAAATTCTTTTTTTTTTTCTTTTTTCCTGTCATCTTTTATGTGGTCTTTCTGTTGTATCAAAATGTGGGCATTTCTAACTAGACCTAGTGTATTTACTAGTTAATTTTTCTAATTGTTCATTTATATCCATGTACATTGATTCTGAGAGCCTTGATGACAATCATAGTACCTGGAAATTTTCTACCCTTTGGTTTCTGGAGAAATTGTTCCAAAACATTAATCTGACGGGTTAGAAGATATTGGTCACAGATACAGTAAAATTGAATGTCTTTTGACTGCCTAACCTGTCTTTTATCTGTTTGTTATCGAGGTATTGTTCTGGAACATTGAGGCCATGTTATTGTTTTAAAATATGATTTGGTTAAACTAATCACAATGACGTATATTATGAGGACCCACATTTACTCCATGAATCTCAACCATTTATCCCACTAATTTATTTCTATTTCAAAATAGAAATATGCTAGCAGAGGCTTAATCTGACCATTCAGCACACATAAGTTGCGGCTACATTATTTCCTTTGAATGCCTAAATTGGTCTTTCGTGAATGTACTCCATATAGTTCATTTCTGAGTTTTCAAATTGAATTTCTCTGAACAAGCTTTAACAATCGTGAGAATTGCTAGCCATGCGATGTAAAATATCACCTATGAAAAGTTTGAACTTGCCTTTGTTCTCAGCATTAAATGAATAGTCAATGCTCCATATAGTTCATTTCTGAGTTTTCAAATTGAATTTCTCTGAACAAGCTTTAACAATCGTGAGAATTGCTAGCCATGCGATGTAAAATATCACCTATGAAAAGTTTGAACTTGCCTTTGTTCTCAGCATTAAATGAATAGTCAATGCTCCATATAGTTCATTTCTGAGTTTTCAAATTGAATTTCTCTGAACAAGCTTTAACAATCGTGAGAATTGCTAGCCATGCGATGTAAAATATCACCTATGAAAAGTTTGAACTTGCCTTTGTTCTCAGCATTAAATGAATAGTCAATGCTCCATATAGTTCATTTCTGAGTTTTCAAATTGAATTTCTCTGAACAAGCTTTAACAATCGTGAGAATTGCTAGCCATGCGATGTAAAATATCACCTATGAAAAGTTTGAACTTGCCTTTGTTCTCAGCATTAAATGAATAGTCAATGCTCCATATAGTTCATTTCTGAGTTTTCAAATTGAATTTCTCTGAACAAGCTTTAACAATCGTGAGAATTGCTAGCCATGCGATGTAAAATATCACCTATGAAAAGTTTGAACTTGCCTTTGTTGTCAGCATTAAATGAATAGTCAATGCTCCAGTTTCACTTGACATGAGCAGTAAGAAAATGTTGAAAGCTTGGTGTTTTCGTCTTTTCTATTGATGTTTGAAGAGTAAAAAAAAACTATTGTCCCTATATAATAACATAGTTTGAGGAAGAACAACTTGACAAGGAGTGTGCTTAGGAAAATGCACTTATTTTGAGAGATTGTGAAATGGATAATGCTTTCAATTTCAGATGAATAGATGTAGCAATTAGCCTTACTCTATTGTGTTTTGAACGACAATGCAAAAGTGAATTACTGTGGTTATGTTGTCTGAAGGCAATGGAGAATTGTTTACATGTCTGACAAGGTAGTTGATAACTGACATGGTTTTTCATACATCCATATCATTACCAGTCGCTCATAGGATTGAATAACCCTTAGGGATTACTGCAGCATGAAAACTACAGATAACAAAGAACACAACGGATGGACTTTGACAGCCTACACTTCACATGCCTGCTTGAACACTTGACTACAGAAATTCATGACAGAGGAATGGTGTATCAGGAAAAGAGTAAGGAATTTGACCCTTGGATGATACAGAGATGCTCTGCCGTTGCACTAAGATGGATCAAGATCCTTGACTAAAGGCTCTGTACCTCTGTTCTTTAAAGCTATAATTTTAAAGGCTCTGTACCTCTGTTCTTTAAAGCTATAATTTTAAACTATCCGATGCAAATCCGGGTGATTGTTCTATGATCAAGGAGTGTGAAAGCAACAACCAGTTATAAGAGTCAGCATAGCATAGTGATGGTTTCAGGTGTCAACATTTAGGAATCAAAGTTGATAATTCCTGCATATTGTGGGTCTCTCTCTTCTGTAGCTTTCATATTGGCTAACGGCTCCTTACTTTTAATGTTAAGATGGTAAAGACCTAGTCAAATAACACTGCAATATAAGCAAATCCCATCCTGATACAAGAATTAATTTTCTTGTATTCTCTGCATTATGTTTATTATAGGATAGCAATCAAATTTTATTGAGTCTGTGCCATTTGCAGGTATTAGTTCTTCTCCTCCTAACTTCTGGGAGAGATCCGGGTATC
Source organism: Nyctanthes arbor-tristis (assembly GCA_963692815.1). Lineage (NCBI taxonomy): Eukaryota > Viridiplantae > Streptophyta > Magnoliopsida > Lamiales > Oleaceae > Nyctanthes > Nyctanthes arbor-tristis. The sequence continues at coordinate 27,609 of CAVNYN010206488.1, read as the reverse complement.
ATTCCTCGCAATGCTCATCCACCAGAGCCTGATCTAGAACTTGGGCCTGGTCAGACACCACGTTTGCCTCTGTAAAAGACGTGGTTGTTAATGGAGTAACTGTGAAGATCAAATACTGTGATACTTGTATGCTATATAGGCCTCCACGCTGCTCGCACTGTTCGATTTGCAATAACTGTGTGGAAAGATTCGACCATCACTGCCCCTGGGTTGGACAATGTATTGGATTGAGTAAGTTTTCTTATTTTGATTTTCGATCTCTGTAATGCATCAAACTAATCATAAATCACAATGTTTTCCCAAATACCTTTGGACATTCACAGCTATTCATTGTATTGGATGATTGATTTTTCTCTTTCACAACTTAAATGTTATTGTTATGCTTGTGGATGTAAATTTTATTTTTACTTTTCTTACTATTATTATTTGTGTGTGTGTTTGGAGGGTTGGGGGGGGGGGTGTTTAAATTCCTGAGATAGTTATAGTTAACATAGTTATGAAATATGAAGTCAAGCCTACCTCATGGCGAGGTATAAAAAGTGCTTCAAGGTGCTCTGAGACATTTGTGGAGGCAGGTGAATGAGGCACACACACCTCATAGCACCGCCTCAAGGGTTGTGAGGCGCGCATTCCTTTTCAAGAATTTATTTGCTTTAGGTCTGAGCTTACAGAATATTAAAATATGATAGTGCTCTCACAACTAAAATTTGACCAAATACTGTTTCTTTTAGACCAACTTTGGGAGCAGTCCACTGCCTACCAATTAACTTTAAACTTTCTGAAAATCCTTTATGTTGCCTTGCAGATTTTTCTTTTCTCCTTTTTCACAATTCAAATTGTTCTTTATATATATTATCTACAATTTGTTATGCCTTTCATCTAATCATTTGACATTTCTTTTGGTTCACGCCTTCAAGGTTAGGTTTATGGTTTAAAATGACTTGAAGCTTACATCCCGCCTCCTAGAGGAAAAATGTCCCAGTATCCAATTATGCCTTTCAAACATTTATAGCTACACGTGGTTGCTTTGTTGCTTATGAATGCAGATTGTGGGTGAAAGGCAATCGTCATTTCGTCCTAGTTGTTTGAATGATTAGTTTCCAGATTTGTTAATGTCGTTTTACATGCACATAGAGTGGTTATAAAGTCATGATGCATTCTTCCAATTTAATTTCCATTTTCATTTTAGTACTTCTCTTAATTAAAGAAGCTCCACCTTGTTAGAAATTTATCCATCGCTCCACATCCTAGCTTCCTGCCTCACTATATTTCTCCCTCTGTATGTGTGTCCCCATCCACCTAGACCCGCATCCTCGCTCCAAAGTCCCCACCTGCATCTCCGTTCACAAACCCATTCAGCTTACATGAAAGCACAAGTCATGACCATCAGGTAGCCGCTGTTACCACCACCATCACTTCTCCCTCATCTCCTTTTCCAAAGATATGAACATTGATTGGAAGAGAACTGAAATGTGAATCCTGTCAATGGTAAACAATAAATGAAATCTTTTGTTAAATCTGTTCTTTAATAGATAATGTGCTCTGTGCAAACTCACAAGCCTTTTAATAGATTATGGATGTCTAGTAAATCAATGTCTGTTTTGCGATGATAGCCTTTTTAAGTGATGGTTGTTGTCAGCAAGGGAACCTGTGGTGATGGATGTTTTTTGTAGGATTCCTACTTTCCTTCCTTTTGTTGTTCATATAACTAACTGTCCCTTTTGGCGTTCATCCAATTTAGTCCATAATTCCACATCGAGAACGCTTCTAGGTCTTCAATCTTTTCTTTTCTTTTCTTACGTGTTCAAAATTTTCAATCCATCACCTTTGGCATCATTATTAGACCTGGGATCTGAAAGAACATTCTCTGGTAATCTAGTGGGTTAGAATTAGCAAATGAATATGCAAATACCTGAAAGTTTGGTCTGCTCGTGAAATTCCATTTTACGTGTCTCTACTAACCCTTCAATCATGGTCTTTCTTTCATTTAACATGTAGTCATTTTATGGAGATATTCTGCAGCAGCATTCCTAATTGTCCATAGTTCAACCTTTTCTACCACCGTGATAATAAGATTACATACAAGAACGAGTTACATTTCTTACCATATGATCTCTTTAAGCCTTTTGTTATTCAACTGTAAAGAAAATCTTTTGAACTTTTTTCCTGAAGAAGCTTTTTCATTGTTGTCGTTCTTCCTTTCTTTCCCATATAATAGAATCTTTGTTTGAACAAGACTTTACATGAAAGCTAAATACTTGTTGAATTACTTTACTGATAATTTTTTTCTCATATTCCTGGTGCAGAGAAATTATCGGTTCTTCTTCATGTTTGTCTTCTCTACAACTCTTCTTTGCTTTTATGTTCATGCGTTTTGCTGGGTCTATATTAGAAGGATAATGGATGCTGAGAACACCACAATATGGAAAGCAATGATCCAGACCCCTGCCTCCATTGACGTGTGCTCTTCCGATCTCAGTCTGGTTTGTTGGTGGCCTATCAGTTTTTCATCTTTATCTCATCAGTACGAATCAGGTAATGCATTTCTTTTGTACTGTAAAAATCATTTTTTCTTTTTCCTATCTTTATGTCCATACGTTAATGGTAAAATGAGGGGTGCTGTCATTATTGGAAACCAAAGATCTCTGATTTTTTACTTTCTGGTTTTATGTAGTTTAAAGTCTTCGTTAACAGGCGGTATTCTTTTATATGCTCTGCAGACCACATATGAGAATTTTAGATATAGGTATGACAGAAGGGATAACCCTTACAACAAAGGAGTGGTTCAAAATTTTACGGAGATATTCTGCAGCAGTGTTCCTCCATCCAAGAACAATTTCCGAGCAAACGTGGTGAAAGAACCCAGCATAACATCTTCAGTGGTCCGAGGCAGCTTTGCTGTTCCAAACTTGGGAAACGACATGAAAACAGGAAGTGTGGAAACTGACATTGAAATGGGAAGGAAGGCGGTGTGGAATGAGGTGTCACCCGATGAAAGTGAATTTGAAAGGCAACTTAGGCACGGGGACAGTAAAGATAAAGTTGACGGCCCTGGTTTTCTATCCCCAGAACTAAGCAGGTTTGCTCATACTGAGACAGTAGAGGGACGGAGTACGGTAAGCCCCAGGCAATCTAGTTGGGGAAGAGGTGGGAACTGGGATATCTCACCTGAAGTAGTTCCAATGGCTTCTAGAACCCGAGATTCCAATCGGATTACTGTCGACCAGAGTGGCCGCTCGAGTGAAAATTGACAATTGCGGAAGTTTGGTGCCGCAAATTGTATCAGAGAAACGGTTATGGCTAGAAGAGAACCGGTAAAGGGTAACAGTGAAGTAACTATTTTCCATGGGAATATTCTGCTCTCAACAGTATTGAGGTGTGCTTATGTGTGTGTATATGGTATTTATTCCTTAAGGGAATTCAGTTTCTTAATTCTTTGTGATTCGCTTAAATGTATGTGCGCCTACACCTTTATACTTCATTTTCTAATTAGCAATCTGTGAAGAAGTGTAAAACGGTCTGTTCTCCGGCTTCAAGTTTGACTAGAAATATCAGGAACAACTCATGGTCAGTATTAATTAGTTTGAAGTGAAGATGTTTTGTTTTCGGACTAAAAAATGGATAACGTTAACCATTTTAGCTGCAATAGTTGCATCCAGTGCATTTGGGGTACTCTACAAAAGCATACGACCAACTACAAAAGCAGATAATTTATTTTCATTATACAAAACAAAGCAACAAAGGCAAAAACTTGTAAGAATCCCTTCAGTTCCCGAGAAAATCTATCAAATTCATAATGCTGGCAAAAATACTACGAACATCCCATTTGTAATGAATTAGTAGTGCGAAACAAGAATGTGAAGAGATTAATAAAGATACACTTCAAAGGTTGAAAGAAACTCTTGGGCTTCCGATGAGACACGGATCTAACTTCACTGCGTGTTTTGGAAGCGTTTCATGATGATAAGACTCATATCCATGTAACGTTGAGCACAGTGGGTAAGACAAGTGGTCTCGCTAGAACTGAACTTGCTCCCAGGGGTGCCAGTAATGCATTTGTCCCAGCATGCAGTAGTAAGCTTTGCAATCATTTCATTAACCATTGCCTTCTCCTTTTCTTGCTGTAAAGATTAAGATATCGTTGTCAAATAGTAGTATCATGAATTCTTAGCTTGGAAGCAGTGTTGATAATCAATAAATTATACTAGTATAAGCTTTATTTCAATACTAAAAGTGATTTTGGACAGATATATCTAGCAATGACTACAATGCTGCGAGAAAAACCAATGGCCACAATCCGAATTCTGCTTTATCAGACAACAACGTTGCTTCTCAGTAAACCATAAAGCCCAACTTCCACATTCTACGCTTCCCTCCAGATATAAAAAGCAACAGTTTTCATAATTTAATCTGGGGAAGCTTTTTAATTCTTAAGGTCTCCGTTTCACAAGTTTCCATTCTTGGGATTACAGGATAAATTATTATACCATCCTGAAGTAATTCCTAAAGTGAGGACTGGGCCTCTAGTAAATTCCTAAAGGCAAAAGATTCTACCCTTTCAAAAATCATCTCATTTTTTTTTTTTTTTTGGGGTTCCATAATCGGAAGAAATTCTAGTAAAACTGAAAATAGTTGATTAACTGCTCTCAAAAAATTAGTTGATTAACTGACAGCTCTAAACAGGTGCAAGTTATTTTAGGAATTGGTAAACTAATCATGAAAATTCACAAGTGTAATCCTGAAACCCAATGCACTGTTAAACTGACACCTTGCGAACACTATCAACTGAAAATCGAATCTTCAACCATATATCCAGTATTTCTGGCACCCAATGAACAATATCCACTCAAACTGAATATTCCTAAAGGTAAGAAAAGGTAATTCCTTTCATTTATGAACGTAATGCTTGCAAATTCAATCGCTTTCTTTTGATATGCTACATCCGAATTTCTTATAATCCGGGAGTAGAAAGACATAAACAGTACAGTGGAGCAAAACAGATCATACACAGGAATATATGTATTCTTCAAGTACTTACGGTGATAAATTGCTGCAGTTCGGGAGAGTTGAGAGCTGAAGAATCCATTGGCGATCAGATTACTTTCCTTCTGAAGATTGAAAAGTGATTTTGAATATTATCAGCGAGAGCGACGATATATTGGGCGAAAAACCCTAACAAAACCCCCTTCCGAAGAAAGAGGGGTCAAATTGGACCTTTCCATATCCATATACGGCCCAGTAAGAAGCGGATAAAACACACGGACCTGAGCACGGGCCCAGTGCGTAATTCTATATTTTCGGATGATTTATGGAAGAATTCCCCTATTTAGACAAACAGAAAAGTTATGACAAAAAATGGATAACAAGGTAATTTGGACTTAGAGGTCCCATGTTTGATTCGTCTATATGAGGAATTTTCTATATTTTATTGTAGTGTGTATCCCACTATATGTGGGCTTGCATTGTTAATTTTCTTAACGTTGTATTTCAGTAAGATAAATATCAATTGCTCATTTGTACTGCTATGATGCAGATTTGTAATTGCACTTTCAAAAGAAAAAAAAAAGGTAATTTGAACAGTCTTTTCTCATGTCTTTTGTTCATCTATTGTTCAAACATATGAATTCTTTACTGAAAAAGAACTAAAATACAAATTTTGTAGCATGGTGTGTTTAAGTGACCTCGTATTTGTGATGTAACTAGTGTTTTAAAAAGTAAGAGGTGTTCATAAAGCATTTTTGTTTAAAGATATAATTATATCTTGTGAGAATGAGTGGTTGAGATTGTGCAATACATGTGAGTTTTATCTAATATATAGATATGAAAAGTTTGACCAAATTCTGTTTTTATTTAAATAAATAGAATTGGTTTGTGATCATTGAAATTATGTTTAATTGTTATTTTAATTAAATCCTCAACTTTTTTCTTTATTTTTCTATTAATAGTATATACAATGTCGACTACAACAATATTTTTCTTCAAACAATCTTTTTATATGGTCGTCAAATCGCTTATATATTTTTGTCAAGTTTAAATTGTAAACAATATACAAAGGGTCAATTTCATAAAAGGTTCCTAACCTTTGAGTTTAGAATCAGATAGATCCTTAATCTTTTTTTCGCTCTCCTGAGTCTCCAACCATTCATAAATGGAGTTTGATGCCGTTTCCTACAGTTTTTGGCCGCCGGAAATGGCTCCAGTAGCCATTTCCGGCGGCCCTCTTGGGAGGGGAAGGGGTGGGTGTTTTTTTAATTTTTTTAATTTTTTAATATTTTAAAATGTTTTGTTTTTAAAATTAAAAGGTTAAAGTGTATAATAGTCATTTTATATGAAAAGTTGAGGGAATAGTGACAAGAGGGACCTATTATGTGCATATATGAACGGTTGGGGACTTAGGAGAGCGAAAAAAATTGGAGCCTATCTGATTCTAAACTCAAAGGTTGGGGACCTTTTCGGAAATTAACCCATATACAAAAGGTTGGTAAGATTTGTTCCTAATTCTAAAACATGGTAAATAATATTTAATTATAAAACATCATTTACAAACCAAGTATGTTAATTATTGAAAATCTAATGAGAAAAATGTGAATAAAAAAGTATAGAACTTAAACATAGGAACAAATCAAGATTAAACCCCTTTAGCATAATAAAAATGTCGTGAAAATATAACTATTCTTTTGTATATATTAGTGATTAACCGTCAAGAAAATAAAAGGTTTTTTGTATTAAACAAAAAAAAGAAAAAGAAAACAAAAGGTTTTGCAATATCTATATATATATCTATATCTATTAATAAAAGCACTTAAATCTTAGTACCTTTTGTATGGTAGTTTTCCCGCCCATTTCTTGCGGATAGACTTGCAGTCAAACTATCTTTTTTGTTTTATCTTTTTTTTTTCCCTTTCCCATTTCGATTTTTCCTTTTTGATATAGATGGATTCATTTTATCTAGGTGTCATCCATGCTTTTCTCCTTAAATACAATTTTTCAATCCTCATCCAAAATATTCCTTATTTTTTCTAATTATTTAATAATTTTCCTAATTTATTCTAGGCCTATATAGCAATTACCTAAATCTCTTCATTCCCAAATTTTTGGTTCCATAAATTTCACCTTCATTAGCTAATTTTCTTTCCATCTGTTTCAATTTCTTGATTTTTCTAATTAACCTACCAAAATTTGATTTCTTGATTTTTCTCCTTAATCGAAATTTTTTCTAAATATCCCCATTCAAATTTGTGTAATTATATTTGCACCACGTTTTTTATTTGGTACATCACATTTTAATTACACTTAAGGTTTTTAAAGTTTAATTGTTATTATAAATATATCCTTCGATCTTTTCTTCTTTTTTTCATTGTTTCCTAATAAAACCACATATCTTCCACCCCTCTTTCATCGGTTATTGGCTTTTGTATATTGTTGTGTTCCAATATTTGTAAGCTTCAATTTTGCCGAGCACCAAAAACATGATTTTCATTTTTTTCAACAATGGAAGCTTGATTTATTTTAGCCATGCCACACTTCTATGTTTGGTGAAGGATGTTGGTGAGGTGGAAAATTTGCTTTGTTTTTTCTCGAATGTTTCCCTATCCATGAAGCCATAAGTTATATATCAATGGTTGTTAAAAACTTAAAATTGTAAATCTTCTTTAAATAGCTACTTTTGCACCTCAAGAATCAAGTAGTTACCTTATATTCTGTGGATCAAGTATGAGCAATGTTGTAATTGATTAGTAACATATAGTTAAGATAATTGCAGTGTCTCATGCTCTTGAAGTGCATCTGTAGCATGGTTCTAGGCTTCTAGCAATAAGCCAGTTCTAATTGTGCGACTATAATTTTGTGCTACACGTTCTTGGGAAACTAAAAAAACTTTTCCAAGGAATGCTAACAACATATGAAAGTGGGAGATGCTCCTACAAATCTTTAATATGAAGGAAACATTACATGAACAACTTTAAGTATTATTTTGACCAATAATTTTCATTAACTCTTATTATGTTCTTTTTATTTTTTATTACTCTTATGATTTATTTGTTATTCGTGTTAGCAATACTTGATATTTCCTATATATTAGTTTGTACTTGTGTAGTTAGCCTAATAAAATCAGTAAATTAAAAAAATAAAATAGGCCTTTAAGATTCAACAAGCTGCAAGTGCTTTTAAGGAAAAACTTAGTAATTTCAAATTACTTCCCAAGAAATTGAAAACCATGCAACAAAGGCAAACAAAGCCTTATGTAGGGCCTCTGCTCGTCTTCTAACTCCAATAGAAGATCCCCCTTGGAGTTATCATTCTCTACCGAAATGAAAAGAAGTGCTAATTAATAATCATAACCAAAATTTTTAAGTTTATTAATATATTCTTATTCGACACGTAAAAGATTGAAAGCAATGATTTTCCAATAAGCTAAACATAGAACTATATAGGGTTTGTACTTTGAGATTTTTAAAATTTCTAACTATTTCCATGAAAATGAAATAGAATACTTCGTTGCAATACACTATACAATCTCAACTTAGGCATGCTAAAATTGATGCAAGCACGTCTAGGCGACATCCACATGAAATCGAGAAATCGAGGTACCTTAACAATACATAAAGCACTTTCGTCTTAAAAGTGCTAAAGAAGATATTTGTAGGTGCAAGAACTAAAAGAAAATCAAAGTGAATAGGTCTCCCATTTCGAAAACAAAACATCAAACATGCATTTTAATACCATGAAAATTGACTTTGCCCGTTTCAAATTTCCCATGTATATCAATATGTTTTTCTACATACTTTAGGTGTGTACTTTGAAAATATTCACGTGTGTAATGACTTATAGGGTTGATCACGGGTATAAGTTAATAAATTGGTTTATTTGCACAAATAAAACATTCTGATATGGGGTTCTAATAAATAAGTGATCAAATTTATGGACTGAAAATGGTGTTCAACCAATATTTAATTGCCAAAAAGGTAAATGTGAAAAAATTACACATACATAGTGATGCAAGTGTTTTGAACTAATAAAAAGAGGAACACAATGCCAATCTTCCAATGCAGTTACAAAATTTTTTATTTCAAGGATGATTGTAAATGTGGTGTATGTGGCGTACAAGAGAGTTTCCCAAATTTTAGATTAAGTTTTATTTTATTTTTTGAGGGAGGATTATATTTTAATTAGTTTATTATATTTCTTTCGTATTTTGATTTTCTCCATTTTTATGGGACATCTTTATATAACGATAAGCTTTTTACCTCTTTTCATATATAATGTTAATGTACATTTGCTATCAACTTATCATTCAACATATTCTTTATTTTTTTATGAATTGTTCTCCCTATGCATCGCACGAGTGAAAAGACTAGCTTATTAAATTAATTAATACATATAATGGCAAATTGGGCTTTTAGCTATAAGGGTAATCTTGTAATGAAAGCTTATCTTCTAGTGGAGCAGAGCCTATAAATTGGTCTCCAGGTAGCAGAGTCTCAACGCAATCTTTCCTGCTTATTCTCTGGTGCTTGGTTATGAAGTCTGGTCGAACGCGAAAAGCATTCCCACCGATTATTGCTGCGTTTATTATTAGCGCTCTTAAGATAATCGGCGGTGAATCCTTTTAGCTTTTGATCCCAACTTCAAATATCGTTGGCGAAAACTCATGTTGAAGCATGATCACGACACAAAACTTGGTGATAATCCAAGAATCTATTTCTGAAATATGTTGGTATTTTATTGAGAGGGGACTGGTTGATGATTACACTAATTGGATTTTCTTTATGTTTCGCACACTTATTCAATGGGAATCCTTCTCCCTTTCGAGCCATATTCCGTTATTTATTTGTTTATTTATTTATTTTTGGGTTCTTGCTTCGATCCCGTTATTATATATTAATCTTTCTTGATATTCGACTCTTCATCTTCATGAATCAGGAGATTACGCTGACGCTTCTGTGGCGCAGGAGATCGGAAGAGCACACGTCTCACGTCGTAGTTCCGACGAAGGAGATAAAAACCGATTTCACAAAACTTGATGATTAACTGATTTAAATTTTCTTTATGTTTCGCACTCATAATTGTGAAATAAGAATTTACGTATCATCGGTTTAAGTATGAACAAATTGTGAAAGGTACTTTTGTCCGTCCAAGTACCTTTGACAATTAATTAATTCATCTTTTAGTGCCAACTTACGTGAGCTTAACCAAGTACCTTTGAAAATCTATTCGTTTTTAGGCTAATCATCTAATTAACATTGATTCGGGATCAAATTGGACAGTAACAATATCTAGCAAAAAGAATGGTGGATTCAAGGGCAAACATGCAAAAAATGAAATACAAGGATCTTTGGCAAGAAACTGTTAAAAGGTAGAAATGTTCAGTGCCAATTAACGTAAACTATAAAAATGCATCGAACCCGAAGCTTCCGCTGACAGTGCCTTATAATAGAAAGTCCATATCTATTTCACTTTTATTTCTTTCTTTCGACGGTTCCACCCCCCATCATCAGGGTTTTCTTCTCCTATTTTCTGAATCTGGATTAAGTGATATGATGAATATTGGAATATATATATATATATATATATTCGTCAACACTTCCGCACTTCCTGAGGGATTTGTAACGGGAAAAAGGAAAAAAATTACCTCGGTGCTGCGCGTCAAAAACTGTGGCGAGAATTTCATGGCTCGTTGAGATGTTCTGGAAATGAAGATTCGCCAGTCAAATTTTACCAATACTCGTTGGCTGTTGCTAATTTTTGCAACCATCAGTGAAGTTATTATATGATGAGTTAACTAATTCGAATATTTGTAAGCTTTTTGACAGTTGTAAATAGGTAACAAGCTGACAATTAGAGAGATGCGGGAAACATGAGAACACGAAGGATTAAAAAAAAAAATGGGATTTAACATGTGATAAGTTGGTACCATGTTACGAAGACAGAGTAATGTAGTAAACATGAGAACCCGAAATGTTTAAAAATAAATGGTTTTAACATGTGATGAGTTGGTACCATGTTACTAAGACAAAGATGCTATTATTGGCAACATGATAATATCTTTTTCTGAAAATGTAATTTACAAGCTTATTACCACCTTGCTCCATATGGGAACATGTGACCAGTTGGTAATCTTGTATCCAGATTAACATGTGGTGTTAACATGATATCAACTTATTGGCAGCATGTTTTTTGAAAGCTTGTTACCATGTTATTCCACATGTTACCAATCAGATGGTAACATGTTACTACTTGGTAATCTTGGTACCAAATTAAAGTTACAAAACATATGGCCACATCACTGTTACCACCATATGGTTACTCCACATTTTTACCAGGTAGCGGAATTCATTTTTTCTCCACGCAATTACTCCGACTAGCGTTCCTTGACCTCCGGTTAGATGATCGATCGCTTGTTACCCCTTGTTGGACCGATTCCTTTCGGCCGCCATTGTTATGAGAAGTAATGGAAAAGTAGGATGTGGGTGTGATGAAAACGAGCAATTGCGAGGATGAAGACGAGCAATCTATTACCATTATTCAATTCAATATTATTCACATATGGAGGTGGCGGAAAGAAGCGAAGTTTCTCACACAATAAAAGAATACATCATCAAATCTAATTAATCTAAAAATTGACGGGGAATTCTTCCCAAAAAAAAGAAGAAGAAATTGAGGGGTAAAAAATGTGATGGGATAGGCATCACATTAAATAATTTGAAAATGGGAGGAACCTAACAGTAAGAGTGACAATGGACTTGTTCTAGTCAGATACGCCTTCCCGCACCCCGCCCCGTTTCTACCAACCCCACTCCATACACACTCCATACCTGTTTGAATTAGGTACGGCGCAAGGGTGACTAAGGTTGGGTAGGTAATTAAAAAATACATGTTATCTGTCTCATTTTTAAAAATCCTAATAAAACAAAAAAAATTCAAAAAAAAAAATGTAAATTGCATAAAAACACATTCAAATAAAATTAAACTCTCTCTCTCACACACACACAGTGGAGATGGGGAATGAACAGATAAAGACGGATTAGAGTTTATCTTGAAATTGGCCTTTCAAATTAGATATTTTAATTTATTAGTAAAAAAATCTAACCAAAAAGAAATTGGGCAAAATGATCAAGGTTTGAATGTTAAAACTAAATAAATTGTTACATGTTCAAATCTTCTTTGAGTTATTTCATAAAAGATTTTTGTTTAAAAAAAAAAACAATTACAGCAAGATTTACCAAATAAAAAAGACGGGAAAATCGCAGTACAAAAGGTACCGAGACTTAATTCTCTTAATTAATATAATAATAATAATAGTAATAATAATTAGTGAAAAAATCTAACCAAAAAGAAATTGGGCAAAATGGTCAAGGTTTGGGTGTTAAAACTAAATAAATTGTTACATGTTCAAATCTTCTTTGAGTTATTTCATAAAAGATTTTTGTTTAAAAAAAAAACAATTACTGCAAGATTTACCAAATAAAAAAGACGGGAAAATCGCAGTACAAAAGGTACCGAGACTTAATTCTCTTAATTAATATAATAACAATAATAGTAATAATAATTAGTGAAAAAATCTAACCAAAAAGAAATTGGGCAAAATGGTCAAGGTTTGGGTGTTAAAACTAAATAAATTGTTACATGTTCAAATATTCTTTGAGTTATTTCATAAAAGATTTTTGTTTAAAAAAAAAACAATTACCACAAGATTTACCAAATAAAAAAGACGAGAAAATGGCAGTACAAAAGGTACCGAGACTTAATTCTCTTAATTAATATAATAATAATAGTAATAATAATTAGTGAAAAAATCTAACCAAAAAGAAATTGGGCAAAATGGTCAAGGTTTGGGTGTTAAAACTAAATAAATTGTTACATGTTCAAATATTCTTTGAAATAATGTTGGAAAAAGAAAAAATAAATAAAAAAAACAATTACCACAAGATTTACCAAATAAAAAAGACGAGAAAATGGCAGTACAAAAGGTACCGAGACTTAATTCTCTTAATTAATATAATAATAATAGTAATAATAATTAGTGAAAAAATCTAACCAAAAAGAAATTGGGCAAAATGGTCAAGGTTTGGGTGTTAAAACAAAATAAATTGTTACATGTTCAAATCTTCTTTGAGTTATTTTATAAAAGATTTTTGTTTAAAAAAAAAAACAATTACCGCAAGATTTACCAAATAAAAAAGACGGGAAAATCGCATTACAAAAGGTACCGAGACTTAATTCTCTTAATTAATATAATAATAATAATAATAGTAATAATAATTAGTGAAAAAATCTAACCAAAAAGAAATTGGGCAAAATGGTCAAGGTTTGGGTGTTAAAACTAAATAAATTGTTACATGTTCAAATCTTCTTTGAGTTATTTCATAAAAGATTTTTGTTTAAAAAAAAACAATTACCGCAAGATTTACCAAATAAAAAAGACGGGAAAATCGCAATACAAAATGTATCGAGACTTAATTCTCTTAATTAATATAATAATAATAGTAATAATAATTAGTGAAAAAATCTAACCAAAAAGAAATTGGGCAAAATGGTCAAGGTTTGGGTGTTAAAACTAAATAAATTGTTACATGTTCAAATCTTCTTTGAATTATTTCATAAAAGATTTTTGTTAAAAAAAGAAACAATTACCGTAAGATTTACCAAATAAAAAAAGCGGAAAAATCGCAGTACAAAAGATACCGATACTTAGTTCTCTTAATTAATATAATAATATAATAATATATATATGAAGAATTTTATTTTGTGTACATGCATGCATGTTATTATGCATGAGTATATATGTGTTAAGTATCTAAATTACAAACACTTCGCACTTGTAGCATAAATGTGTGTCATATGTTACACGCATGCATATGGGCAAAATAAAATTCTTCATATATATATATATATAGATAGATAGAGATGGTGTAAAAAAATGTACACAGTAAAAGGGTGGTAGAATGTGTAATTACCTCTTAAATTAAATTACATATTAGGGCAAGTTGGGCTTTGCAAATTGGGCTTTTAACTATAAGGGAACTCTTGTGATATAATGAAGCAGAGCCTATAAATTAGTCTTCAAGTAGCAGAGTCTCAACGCAATCTTTCCTGGTTTTTCTCTTGTGCTTGGTTATGAAGTCTGGTCGAACGCGAAAAACATTCCCTCCTATTATTTCTGCGTTTATTATTAGCGCTCTTAAGATAACAGGAGGTGAATCCTTTTCGCTTTTGATCTCAACTTCAAATATAGTTGGCGAAAACTCGTGTTGAACCACAAAAGGTATTCTTTTTACGTTGTAATTCAGTGCTATCATGACATAAAACTTGGTGATGAAACGTGTACTAATCCAAGAATCTATTTCTGATTTTATAATTTGAATATGTTGGTAAACCTGGTGATGAAACGTGTCCTAATCCAAGAATCTATTTCTTATTTTATAATTTGAATATGTTGGTATTTTATTGAGGGGAGACTAGTTGATGATTAACCGTTCATGAAGTTGCAGAGAATACCAAGGAAAGATTATTTTACTTTGCGACTAATTTACGGACTCTGCTTCATTAGAAGATAACCTACACCTCATCTAGATTCTTTTTCTTTCTTTTTTTGCCCCCTTATGTGCATAAAAAACGGCAAATAAGAATTTACTTGACTCGACACATACGGACATGTTCAGGGTATTTTAACTTTACAGAGGTGCATTTAGAGAAACAACATGCAAAATGGGAAAACATGCCTACTTAATAATAATGACGCCGGAAAAAAAGGCAAAATTCCAACTAATCTACTCACTAATACACAAAGGATCAGCACTAACCACTTAAATCTGCAAAATTAGTGTTTGTTATGCAATTTCCGGCTGAGCCCAATTTCCAGATTTAAAATCTTTGTAAAAGCCGGACTTCCTAGAAATGACGAAAAATACTGCAACCAACGCATATAATAGAGATGTGAGAAACAAAAACACGGTGATTGCTTTCAAATGAACAAGAATTGCAAGACAAATAATGTGACACATGAGATTGAACGTACCAGGAATTCCAGGAATAATCATCTTGGGATCTTTTAGAACGTCATGAAGAGTTCTTTTTTCGTTTACTTTGACCCATTTAGAATCAGTGCCTGAAATAATTAATGCAGATAATTAGTGAAGCTTACACAGATAGACATGAGTTTGTGATTCGATATGAGGTTCACGAAGTTTCTATTAGTATATACATCCATCCACGTATATTTTCAGCAACAGATGCAATGACAAAATCGAATATTAGAAGACCACTTAATTTACCTCTAAAAGCAAGAATTTAGGACCTCATGAACTTAAATAGGTACTTAGCAACTAAAATTTAACCAGTTTTAGCATGTTCTGAAGCTCAGATAAGACTTTACATGTCATTGGTCTACGAGATTATTCCAAAATTGCAAGACTAATCTAGAGAGGGCTCAAATTGTTAGCCCTTGTATTCACGGTGGTCAGGAAACCCCTGTATCAAGAAGGTTTTTAGTTAATGAAGTCTCCTCGTGCAGAAGCCATCGCTGGTCTGCCAAATTCCAACCATGTTTAATTTGTGCTCTCTGTCAGCTCGTTTTGCATTTTGCGTAGTGGCTGTGCATCAGGGGATTCCCCACCCCCACCTCCCACCCCAAACGAACCCTTGTTCTCTGAATTAAATCATTGAATAAAGGACTAACATAGAACACCAATGTCCATTTAACAACTAATTTCAGGATTTCCTAGACTGACTCAATGTCCACCACCACCAATGTCCCCTTTCCCATTCTTTGATTTGGTCATCTGACAAAGTACTGTTGCACAGTTCCCTAGAAAGCTTAATTTAGATTAACTTACTCTTCAATGCAGATTAGACTCTGTATTTTTCAGGTGCCATCCAAGTTATGTTACTTATACAATAGAGCTAGCCGGGAGAACAAACACATAATTTCTAAGCTATCCTAATTGTCAACAGAGACAAAATTAGAAGACAAATATTGCTGAATATACAATTTAGTTAATTACGATTGTCAGAGGAGAAAATATTAATTAATTTTCTAAAGGAAAATCCTTGTGATCGTCAGATACATGAAAACTCACCTTTACCAACTGGAGCGACAGCACCCTCTTTATCTTCACTGCCAAAGTTTTCCAGATGAGAAGCAGCTGTACCTTCTAAGAGATGTTGGATGATTTCCTTCTTGGATAAACAAACTCCAGAACCAGCCTGTTCAATCAGATGTTGGTCAAATTCTAATATTAAAATAAGCATCTTCCAAAACAACTGAACCGATAACATAGCATGCGGCAATAGCTAAACAGAAGAAGGCTTTAAGCATGTCATATTGTGGACCATTCAACACTTACATAGTTCATCCAAGGTGAATTGATAATAAACTACAAAGGTTTCTTGTCCGACAAAAAATAAGAGGCATGCATGTCTTTATTAAACTAAAGGCTAGGGCACTAAAATCCCTATCTTTTCAATAGTTTGTTCCAAAAGGAATCCCCTACCTTTCCTTTTTTTGCATATTTGCCCTCAAAAAACCACCTTTTTGTGCTGGACATTCCTGCTGTCTAATTTAATCCAGAATCAACATTAATTAGATCATTGCCCTAAATATGAACAAAATGTGAAAGGTACTTTGGTCCGTCCAAGTACCTTTGACAATTAATTCATCTTTTATTGCCAACTTATGTGACCTTAACCAAGTACCTTTGAAAATCTGTTCATTTTTAGGTCAACCGTCTAATTAACATTGATTTGGGGTCAAATTGGACAGCAACAATATCTAGCAAAAAAATTGTGGATTCAAGGGCAAACATGCGAAAAATGAAATACAAGGATATTTGGCAAGAAACTGTTAAAAGGTACATATGTTCAGTGCCAATTGACCTAAACTATAGAAGGCTGATCTGCATCGAACCCGAAGCTTCCGCTAACAGTGCCCTATAATAGAAAGTCCATATCTATTTCACTTTTATTTCTTCCATTCGACGGTTCCACCCACCATCATCAGGGTTTTTCTTCTCCTATTTTCTGAATCTTGATTAAGTGATATGATGAATATTGGGAAAAACAAAAATTTTATATATATATATATATATATTCTTCAACACTTCTGCACTTCCTGAGGCCTTTGTAACGAAAAATGAAAAAAATTAAAAATCTCGGTGCCACACGTCAAAAACTGTGGCAAGGAGGCAACTAAGTAATGTAACAGTAATGAGTCCTCAAATGTCATTAAATGATAAAAAGCTAAAAATATTTTTTAAAAAAAAAATTGCAAGTAGAACCCCATGTTAAAGCATATTTATGACCTCCTGTTTCATAAGATTAATAACTTTAAATGAGAAATGAGAATTACCAACACAGTCAAGGTGTCGCTATCATAGACAAGTTCATACCTCATAGTACAACTCAATAGCGTCACGAGTGTAAGCTTTTTCTGTATCCCATGACAAAGGAGGACAATCGTCTGAGAACATGTTAGGAAGCTAAGGATCACAAGAAGTTCTAGATGTTCAAACATAAAGCTACTGAAGACCAATCGTGAATTTAGCTCATACATTAAGGAAAATAAAAGAGAAAAATGGTGGCCGAAGGATATCATGTCAAGATGAGCTGAAAACATGTCAGTTCCGATCTCTTCAATGATGTCACTGGACATAACCTCTGCATAAAGAAGGAGAACAGGCCAATGAAGGATATTGCTTTTGTCTAGAACGGGATATTTAAGTCCAGTGAGTTCTTGATACATTGTCCTCCCAATTCGTAGTCCTCTATGCTCAAGAGCAGCAACAAGGCCCTGCATGTATTGAACCTGAAAAGTAAAAAAAGCACGCCCAATAGTTTAACAACTTGAGTTCTGCTAATTAACACCACTAATTTTGAACCTTAGCCCCTTCCACAGCCTTGGAAACTTCAGCTTCACGTTTTTCATGTTCTGATATCTTTAGATCGATTTGCTTGGCCAGCTTCTTCAATTCTTCATTATCCGGTGATTGCTCAAGACCTCTATCACAGTATGACTTTGCTTCATTCAACAAATCCAACGACAGTGATGCTTTGACTGCTCTGTAAAGTGCCTAAAATGGAGTGTAGAAGTTAACAGTAAAGAAAAGATAATACATGGTTTATGGACAAAAAGATTACAACCTTAATATTCGTTGGAGAGAGTTTGATTGCCTCTTCAGCATCCTGGAGAGCACGTCTGTAATTTCCGAGGAGCAGATTGACATGAGCTCTATTTGAATAAAGAATCGAGTTTTCTGAATTGCTTAAAGCCTTCTGATTTATAGCTCTGGTATAACAATCAATAGCATCCAAATAATGCTTCTTGCCCATTTTGACATACTCATTACCCTTTTCCTAAAACCAGATGAAACAAAATAAGCATTCTTCATCAACATTTTAAGATCGGAAGAGCGTATTGTTTTCCTTTTGTTATGCCAACAGGACCATAGCAAAAGGAATATAAAATTTCAGGTAAAACAATTTCCATATTCATATTCGTTCCCAGTAATCCGTTAAAACACTCAAAAGCCAAACGAAGAAAGCAAACTTAAAACCAAAAGAAAGCAGGAAGCAAATGAAACAAGTTTTTAAATGAGAAAAAAGAAAAGAAAGTGGTTTGCGAAAAGGGAAGCCATTAGTGAAACCTTAAGTTCAATAGCAGCAGATTCTTTGAGGGCAGATATGGCTTCAAGGTCAGCTATTTCTTTCACGGATTTGGGTTCTGAGCCCGCCTCCATCCAAAGAGCCATGGCTTTTGATTCTTTTGGTACAGTAGCAATTTCGGAGGACTCGGAGGAGAAGCCTCTCTTTCCGTTTCCCTAAAATAGATTCTTATTATTTAAATTGTACAACTTGTGAGGCCGAGAGTACAATCTCATGAGCACAAGCTATGGTAGCATATGTATTTTTCTTGCTTCCAACACCCCCCCTCCCCCCAAAAAAAAAAACATATATATATATATATAATAATTAATTAATTAATAATTGATTATTTAATTAATAGCAGTGAGATTAGAATTAAATAGTAGACATGATATAATTTTTCAATTAAGTCCTATTAATTGTTATGATTTTAATTTTTAGTTGATTTAATTTCATAAATAACATATTCATTTTGAATAATAATATTATTTTTTGTTGATTTATCAACTTTTTCTTAACGATCCCAAACGTTGAATTGAATCCTGAAAAAACCAAATGAAGTTGAACCCCAAAAAAGCCAGAACCACGGTCTTTTGCACGCAAAAGTTCAAACGGTATGGGTTTGAGTTTATACGAATGCCCCTCCCCCAAAACTCACCCAATTGTAACAAAAGTTTAATCCTAGATCCCAAATGAAGTTCCAAGATAAGATAGTGATGTAAAGTACAATCTGATATGATTGAGAGGAAAATATGAAGTCTAAGTTCTATACAGGAAACTCGGGATTGGACGTAAAGCCATTCATTGTCAATCACGAACCCACTTGAAACTTTGAACCGTGTCAATTATACACAAAAAGCAGTAACCCACATAATTACAAAATTGAGAATTGAAATCAATAACCAAGAAGATTATATATGATCCCAACGACGGCAAAAACACCTAAAGTTTTCAAGATGACATTGTCTTTCTTTCTACCTTCTTTCAACAAAATTTTCAGAAACTGACCGTCTCCGGTTGAACCTCCAATCCTTAGACCAACCAATTAAGGAAGGATAGAATGCGTTGGTGAATCTCCGAGGAGGAGCCATGTGGGGCTCTTCTTTCTTTTTTTTCCTCCGCGTAGCTGCATTTGTTACTGTTTTATTTCTCAGAAACTGGGATGGTTTTGGTTCAAAGATTGAGGAATCAAATGAAGCATCCGGTGCGCCAAAAGAAACAGGGCCATTTTGCGATGAAGATTCATAGGGTATCCAACCGATGCATCTTGATGGGGTGGTGGAAATTTCTCACTCTTCATCTTGCCAGTAGCTTGTGACTCCATCCGCAACCTCTGCAGGATATTGTGTGGGCAATTAAGCAAATCACTAAATTTTACCACATCAGGCAACACAATCAAAGCCTAAACACTGTAATGGTTCAGTTGAGCATGAAACTTCCACTTATTCTCCATGTTTAGCTAAGCATGAAAAGCTTAGCTAAACATGGAGAATGCACTCCACTGGCTAAAAGTTGATTATTAGCATGCTAATAATTATTTACTATCCATAAACAAACCTCATCCTCTTTTGCTATTTTTATTTTGTAACCATTCATCGGAAAACGAGTAGGTGCACATGTGCATGTGCACACTTCCATCTCTTCAATTTCCAATACATGGATGCCAACCACACTGGAGAGATCAATCTCTAATTTAGATAAATAGCACTATTCCGATTCATTTTTATTCACATATTTTCTGGGATACATAACCATCACATGCTTCAATACCACTCTTTATCAGTCATTTTAAGATAGAGAAGTGCTTGCATCATTTTTTCCACTCCTTTTTCCTTCCACTCACTCTTAAGTCTTGCTATGACTACTCTTTCTTGTTTATGATCTAGTGCAAGACCTCTTAAAATACAAACAAGAGGATAGAACTTAGCACAAAGGAAACCCATTGAGCAAAAACTGCAACCTGGACTGGTTAAAAACTTTAGACTTAACCACCAAAAGTCTAGTTAGTGCAGTTCTCCAAATGACCCTGTTTATGTCCCCAACACTTCAACAGAAATGGCAATCATCTTTATTTATATTAAAAGAGATGATAACTAAGCGGGCATTAGACATGTTAATATTTATATAGCACAGAAAAGAAATGGAATCTGTTTGACGTACATCTAAGTTTGCTTGGAGCTCTGCATTGGCTTCCGGAGCTGGAATTGCACGGCTTACCCTTTCATGAACTCTCACTCTTCTGGTACCATCTACAACCTGAGCTTTCCCGCCTAAACCCCGTTGCCTATATAACAATAAATGTCAGCATATAATTGAGATTGGTCGAAAAGTTGCTTAACATCAAGAAAGTAAAAACACCTTCTGGCTTCTTCAACTCTCAATTTTATATCCATTTCCTTGCTTGGAGGATACTTCGGTAAGCTTGATGGATCACAAGCATATGGTTCAGTGGTAAAGAACTGTTCATAAATAATGAGTTCAATCATGAGCAATTCTTTCACCAGTACAGTCTCATATTTGAACAAATTTTGGCCATTTAAAACCTACCATCTTCATCACCAAAATGCTCATCCATAGAGACACGCACACAAATTGCGCGCACACACACACACACACACAGAGACACAGAGAGAGAGAGAGAGAGAGAGAGAGAGAGAGAGAGAGAGCAAAAAATTGCTTCTTTGTGAAGCACATTTTAATAGCATACCAAAACTGAAAAGCAAGAAC
The DNA here is from genome assembly GCA_963692815.1 of Nyctanthes arbor-tristis. Classification (NCBI taxonomy): domain Eukaryota; kingdom Viridiplantae; phylum Streptophyta; class Magnoliopsida; order Lamiales; family Oleaceae; genus Nyctanthes; species Nyctanthes arbor-tristis. The sequence goes on along the minus strand of CAVNYN010206488.1, from coordinate 6,246 downwards.
AGATAGTTCTCAACAAAATCAGATAGCCTGCAAACAGTCTGCAAGTATAGAGATTACATTAGACAAGCATTTTCAAATGAGTGAATTTGCTGAAACAGAATTTTTTGTGGAAAAGCAAATGAAACAAGATCAAAAAAGGCAGAAATTTGATGTGGTACAGCCATTAGACTAGTGCATGACAATAACAGCGAGAAAAGTTCACCATCTGCAAATAATATCGCAAAAGCCACTTCATAGGAGACATTCTTACGCCCCAGTATTGACATGGCTGAAGGAGGATAATACTAATTCAGTCCCAAAGGAGACCAAATAAGCTATCACAAGACTATCACATTTTGGAGTGTTTAGTACCATTCAGTCTTTTATATTCTCCCTCTTTTTCTTATAAGTGAAGTTCTTGTTGTCTCAGTACGTGGATGTAGGCCAAGTGTGGAACTATGTAAATATTCAGAATCTCTATTTATATTTTTGCCTAACCTCAGTCTAGGGGCTTGGAGTGGTAATAAAGCATTCTCAGAATTATCTTAACCACTGTATCCAAGCCTCTGACACTTGAGGATGTAGCAATAGCTTTTATTTTAACTGTGTCTGCCAGAAAATATTTCAGTGCATTTTTCAGAAAATAGTTGCATTTTCTTTTTCTAACTTCAGATTTATGTCCAGTCTGGTCTCTGGCAGCCATTTATTGTCATAGTGGATATTTTCCATGTGGCTGTACAGTAGGCCAGATCGGTCCACCAATTTACCCACCTAATGTGTGTGGGTGATAGGAAATAAAACTCATCTCGAAAAGATATTTAAGTATCCAGAGCTCCAAAACTAGTTTACTGAAGCAAAGTGTTGATATGAAGAATGGACAAGGAGCTCTAAAAAAATAAATCAATAATAAAAGACAACCAAAAACACCCAGAGATTTTCACGTACTTAGGCTACCAATGGTATCCATGTTCACAGAGCAAATAGAAAATCAATCATGTAGAAGCTGAATTTGATAAGAACCAAAACTTTCATTCTTTTACATAGAGACTGCATACACACTAAAGAACACCTTTACCAAAAATCTCAGAACGCAATGAGCATAAACACCCAGACTTCGATCGGGTTTAGTGGGGACAGATGCTAAGTAGATATTTCTGGCTGATATTGGCATGTAAATTGAACATATTTGCTTGTGTCAAAGGCACAATTCATCATGACCATAATTGCTCCTAGGATAAGCAGAATCATGTTTGCCAATAGCGCTTAACTAGAAAATAGCCTCTTACTCATGATATCTATGGCAATGAGTGATGACCATAAGTGCAAGTTGAAATAGATAGCCTTCATTGAGTTGTACTAATGGCAGATGTGGTATTATGTTGCGTTGGGCAAATAATTGACCTGTCTGATAGATATATAAAAACAATATTTTTTTCTTTCAAACAAAATTTGAGAAGATTTGAGGACTACTCACATCACTATTTAATGCTGCAGTGGCAGAACCTCGACAATCAGGGTCAATTGCAAGAAGAGTTTCGACCAAACTGAGCGCCGTTGGTGGAAAATCAGACGTGTGCTCTTCCGATCTCTATGCAACGCTTATAAGGTTGCTGAGGTTTATAAAGAGTTGCATTTGGCAATCTGGATTTTTTCCAATATTCCTCTGGCGGAGAACCACATAATTTAAAGATCTTGTGAAGTTGCTCAACCTAAAATAGCGAAGAACTAAAGAAATAAATAAGTTGGACAAATACCTATTACAATAATAATAATGATTAAACAGAATGATTTTCAGCTGTCACAAGATAAATTTCACACGTTAGAAACCTCTCTTCTCAGATAATGGAAAAACATGCAGAAGAAGCCAATGAGTGCAGTTGGAATAGTGAGAATGTTATTGGAATTTTTAATATCATCATGATGAAAAGGATGACTCCGGTTTATGGATTTGCTTTAACCATTGCATCAAACAAACTACATCAGAGATAAATACCTCTGTCCGTCCTCGCATTATCGGCTTCCCAGCAAACAACTCTGCCAAAATGCAGCCTGCACTCCACAGATCAACACCAACCCCATAATAAGTGGCCCCAAGTAAAAGTTCTGGTGGACGGTACCAAAGGGTGACAACGCGACTAGTCATAGGTTTCCTCCGTTCAGGGTCATAAAATGAAGCTAACCCGAAATCGGCTATTTTTAAGATTCCTGCATCGTCAATTAGCAAATTAGAGCATTTGATATCACGATGTAGAACACCATTGTTGTGGCAATGCTCAAGCCCAGAGAGTAACTGTCTCATAAAACATTTAACCTGCAATAGAAAATATACACATATTCAGCCACTCAAAAATTCAGATCGGAATACATAATGGTGCCAGATCAGTTGCTAGGGGCTCACTGGAAAAAGCTGACATCATAGAAATCTATATCAAATTCTCCCAAAAGTTTACTTACGATGCTAAGGCCAAAACAGTTGCTGTCATTATTAAGAAATATAGAAATCTTCACTCCGAATAGAAAATTCACTCTCTGCAAAGTTCTTTAAAGGCTTCCCTTTGACTTCTATACTCTATGTATTCAACTTACTGCATCACTCTGTAAGTATGTTGGTAGTGGCCGGCATTTACAAACCGAGTGTGAAAGAAAGAAGGCCCACAAACCAATATCCCAGAGCTTATATTTCATATTACTTATTCAAAAATCAATGCTTTCCAAGAAAGGGGGCACCGATCTTATTCATATTGACAACTTGCAATTTCCGAGTTTTTCTTAATAGAAGGGTGCAAAAACTCATGGAGGGTGCATGACACCTAGATGCAGATAATAATCCTAAATAGTTGGATTGTAGATAGTCTAAGCCAAATTTGATTCGAAACTCTGTTTCTTGCGTTGCAAACAATTTCAATGCTATTTGATACTTGTTAAACCTTCACATCATCATTAAAGAAAATTAAAATACAACTATATTTACTCATGAAGTACATCTACATGATCGCTACAGATGGATTACATGTCTAAAATAGGTCTTTTGCATCATTAGAGCAATATCCCCATTTCCACGTGATAAGAACTAGATCGAATAAAAGCATACAAACTGATGGACATAACCAAATAACCACATCCAAAAAAAAAACCCACCAACAACAAACGTAGTTGTATTTAACCAGCAATTTAAAAGACTGCGTGCTGATTAAACCATCACCAGCAAAACCATATAAGAAAATTAAAACATAAAACAAAGTTTTAATCTTGCTTCCCAACTTCTCTACCTGGGGTTCCGTGAACTTGACACCTTGGACAGCAGCGAGGCCAGCAAGGTCATGCTCCATATACTCAAAAATGAGGTAAAGACTACTGGACATTCTAGAAATGACCAGCCCTTCAAGCTTAATTACATTGGGATGATCCAGCCTACTCAGAATGAGTATTTCTCTTGCCACAAATGCAACTGTCTCTGGCTCTAAGTTATCAAACCTTACTTTCTTCAATGCAACCACCTTCCCCGTTATCAAGTCCCTAGCTTTATACACATTGCTATACGTACCTTGCCCAATCTATTCACAAAAAAAAAAATGTAAATCAAATTATGAGAACAGAATCACAAGATCTCAATGAAATAATAATCCTTTTTAAGTATTTTCTTGAGCATCATAGTTTCAAATCAAAATCCATAAAATTTCTCTGAAGCGAAATCAATTTTATAAGCAATGGCAAAAGCCGGGAACGACATTGTACTAGCTGTACTATTTTGGAGCAACCGGCAACCAAGCACCAAACTTTTCGGAGAATTTGGCTGCTAGAAAGTAATAAATCAAACTCAATTAGTCAAGTTTTTTATTTTCAAATTTATTTACTAAACAGAGTTCCTTTTGGGCAAAGTAAATCTTAGTATACCAACTTGTTGCTTTTGACTAGTAACTTTTTTTAAGTGTAGCCGCAAGCACGTAGCAAGATAATTTCCTTTTGTATCAGAAAAATCAGCATTTGTTCATATTTCACATTATATGCCCAGTCACCCTATACACCCAAGCACATGTGTAATGCATGCAACCGGAGGTTGTACCTTGTGATTCAAAGGTGGTACTTTTCTCTAACATTATTGTCAAACTACAAAATAAATGCATTTAATATTAAGCACCTTATCAAGTTTCTCGAAGGTATTCGCACGGCGAGGACTCCAGTTCTTGATGGCATCGCCGGCGACTTCGACCAGCCACGACGGCCACCCTTCCCGAGTGGTGGCGCCGCCATTTCTCAGCCGAAATTCCGTGGGCCTTCGCCGTGCGTCCCCTACCTCAGGAATCTTTGTGATCTTATTCTTCTCCCTTTCGCCGTTGTTCTGTACCATCCTGGGGTTGGATGCTAAATCTCGCTCTCTTTCATCCTTCCGGCCAGAAGTCCGACGAGTTCTTCTCTCCCCGGTAGCCTTTTTCCCAAGAACACAGCCCATTGAAAAGAGAGAAAACTATTACAATAAACTAAACCCAAGTTTCAGCTGCCCATTAGCTTATTTCAATAAATTAATCGATTTCTAGCAATTGAAACAAAAATTCTTCAAAAAAATAAAACCAATCAGGAAAACAGTCAGATAAACACAACAGCTTTGCATTCATTCATCCCTGCAAGTGTGTTTGATGCAAAAATGAGGTCTGCAAATCTGAAAACATAAACAATTTACCGGAAGTGAAAAGAAAGATTAATCATTTCGAACAGATACCCGCTTAAACAGACCCAAAAAAATATACAAAATTACTAATAACCACACAAAAACCCACTGCTATTATCGTAGTCTGTGACTCTGCATTTATTGCTCTGTATATGTGTGTGTTTTTGAATGCAAAAAAAAGGAACCCAGAAAACAATTAATAATTATATATTTTCATACGCACTAAGCACTGCAAATTTATATATATTAACGGAGAGAAGAAAATTTTGTGACTTTTCTGGGTGGATTCTTTGAAGGGATTATTGGAAAGGGAAGTCAGAAAATCGGAACTGGGTTGGGTCCTTTGGGTCGGGTCCTTTTCTATTCTTTGGAATTTTTGATTATCTGCGTCAGCTACTGATTGATTATAAATTACAGCTTTTTCGAGATCGGATTAAAAAGGTTTTATTTACTGGCATCTATTCATCAAAAAGTCAAATTTTCAGATACGGAGAGCGAGAGCAAGAGCGAGGGAGAAGGGTGATGGTATATTTCTTCACCAAACGAGCTTAGCTTAAACGTGCCCACGTATACAACAGTTCACAACTAATCCAAGTTTAATTAATTACTACTATTTATTAATTATTAATTAAGCTTTGATTCGTAATTAAGAATAACAATAATCAGTTTAGGAAAAAAAATATATAGATAATTAATTACACTCATGCACGTAAGTTCCAACGTTATCAAATTATATCCATTAGCAGAAATTCATTTTTTATTAGAGTTGAATTGAGATATGTTGGGATCAAGGGATTAATTCACGTGGTTAAAGGCTTAACCTTTTACCGGGATTACCCGGGTTCAAAGCCCCACCACCCCTCCCCCAATCCCCCTTCGTACAACACAAAAAAAAAAAAAAAGTAAAATTGAGATATGTTGTCTCATTTTGTTTTCTTTCATTATTATCATTTTAATGTTACACTTTTGTATATTGTGCTAACATATTTCTCCCAACGGGCGAGGCAGAGATAGAAAACATGGCTCCCAATCTGGATGTACTGAATCCATAAAATTTTATCTTTTGGTTTTATTTTATTTTATTTTATATTTATATTATATTTTAAAGAAAGTTGTATCTAGAAATGAATTAATGTACGTTAATAATAATAACAACTAAATTCGTCGGGAGACAAAATTAGCCTGAGTCTGTTTTGTTTCTCTAAGCATCACTAATGGGGTTGGAGACTAGTCCAGTCTAAATAAACAGTATTACTCTTATTATATAGCTAGGGAATTAACGGGAAAAAGGAAAAAGAGAGAAAAAAAATCCAAATAGTGGAGGAAGAAGGAAATGCACATACCTTGCCGACCTACCTCAACAAACCTAATTAAAAGAGGCATATTTTGCATTTATATCAGACAGCAAATTTACTGCTTAACTTGACAAATGATAGCAAATGACAAGTATGAATTTATTATGGGTTGGGACATTGCAATTTTTACATGATCTAGTTTGGTTCCTACTTCCTGGAGTTTTGGTAAACAATGATTTGAGTCGAAATGCGGAATTTATTGAAATGTTGGACTCAAATTTAGCTAAGTAGTTTGTACTACGAAAG